>ONZH01015779.1:0-41086 GCA_900303285.1 Rhinella marina
CAGCTCTCACAATAGAGACACTAAAACATGGTTTTTTTTGTTTCAAATGAAATTATGTTAAAACTTAAATAAATTAAAAAAAACTATACATGTTAGGTATCGCACGTCGTAACAACCTGCTGTACAAAAAATCACATGAGTTAACCCCTCAGGTGAACACAGTAAAAAAAATAAAATAAAAACGGTCAAAAAGCCAATTGTCACTTTAACACAAAAAGTGTAATACCAAGCGTCAAAAAGGCGTATGCCCCCCAAATAGTACCAATCTAAACCGTCACTCTTCCCGCCAAAAAATGAGCCCACCTGAGACACGCCCAAAAAATAAAAAAACTACAGCTCTCACAATAGAGACACTAAACATGGATTTTTTTTGTTATTGTGTAAAACTTAAATATGTTAGGTATCGCCACGTCCGTAACAACCTTGTGTGAAAAGTAAATAAAATAAAAACGGTCAAAAAAGCCAATTTTGTCACTTTACATCACAAAAAGTGTAAACCAAGCGATCAAAAAGGCGTATGCCCCCCCAAAATAGTACCAATCTAACCGTCACCTCTTCTTGCAAAAAATGAGCCCCTACCTGAGACAATCGCCCAAAAAATAAAAAAACTACAGCTCTCACAATGGAGACACTAAAACATGGATTTTTTTTGTTTCAAAAATGATATTATTGTGTAAAACTAAATAAAAATAAAAAACTATACATGTTAGGGTACTGCCCACGTTCGTAACAACCTGCTCTACAAAAATATCACATTAGTTAACCCCTTCAGGTGAACACAGTAAAAAAAAAAAAAAAAAAACAGCCAGAACAGCCATTTTGTTTACCTTGGCCTAACAAAAAGTGTAATATAAAGTAATCAAAAATCATATGTTCCCCAAAATAGTATCAATAACACTGTCACCTTATCCTTAGTTTCCAAAATATGGGCACTTTTGGTTGTTTCTACTGTAGGGGTGCATCGGGGGGGCTTCAAATGGACATGGTGTCTCAAAACCAGTCCAGCAAAATCCGCCCTCAAAAACCATCTGGCGCACCTTTCCTTCTGCGCTTGGCCATGCGCCCATACAGTAGTTTACAATCACATGCGGGGTGTTTCTTTAAATCGCAGAATCAGCGGTAATAATTTTTTAGGTTTTTTTGCTATTAACCCTTGATTTGTTACAGGAAAAAATGGATTAAAATGGAAAATCTGCAAAAAAAGTGAAATTTTGAAATATCATCTCCATTTTCCTTTAATTCTTGTGGAATACATAAAGGGTTAACACAGTTTGTAAAATTAGTTTTGAAAACCTTGAGGGGTGTAGTTTCTAAAATGGGGTCATTTATGGTGGTTTCTATTATGTTAGCCCCACAAAGTGACTTCAGAACTGAACTGGTGCTTAAAAAAAATGGTTTGGAAAATTTCTAAAAAAATTTAAGAATTGATTCTAAAATTCTAAGCCTTCTAACATCCCCAAAAAATAAAATTACATCTACAAAATGATGGCAACATAAAGTAGACATATGGGACATGTAAAGTAATAACTATTTTGTGAGGGATCACTATCTGCCTTAATAGCAGAGAAATTCAAAGTTTGAAAATTACAAATTTTTGCAAATTTTCTGTAGATTTAGGATTTTTTTATAAATAAAGGTGATTTATATTGACTCAAATTTACCACTGGAGTACAATGTGTCACGAAAAAACAATCTTGGAATCAGTCGAATCGGTGAAAGAATCCCAAAGTTATGAATTGATAAAGTGACACATGGCAGATTTTAAAAATGTGCTTCGGCATTAAGTGTAAAAGTAGCTTCGGCCTTAAGGGGTTAAATACAGGTACAGCTGTTATTATGCTAACGAAGTGAGCTAAGTCTTTTCTTATGCTAATCTAATTAAACCTGTTACCAGCTACACCCAAATAGACACCTATACAGACTATGCAGAAACCAAAACAAACCAAATACAAACTCAGCAGTAATGACCAAATTAACCAAAGTAAAAAAAAAACAAAAAAAACCCACACAATTTAAGCTAAATACTAAATACAACACAATTCAAAGTAACTACAACATAAACAGCAATATAAAATAATATTAAGAGAGGCGCAGTAGGCAGGGAGATCCTTATGCTGAAAAGAATCTCCATACTGTGTTAAGCTTCTGACCTGGAATGATGTCTCTGTCAGTGTCTGACAAAAAGCAATTGCAGACACAAGCCACTAACATACCTTTGATAGGGACAATATCGGGAGAAAAATAGAAAATAAATCAGAGAAAGCTTTGAGGGAATAAGGTAATGGTCACACCTTGTTTAATACAGCTGCTGCTGGCAGACCAGCCTGGCAGATAGTTCTGCATTATACAATCCCCAGCAAGAAAAATAAACTAATTATATTTTCTATATATAAACATAGATTTTTTTTCAAGACCTCGTTTTTATAGTTCATAGTCTTATTGCCAACATAGCACCCCAAAAGTGTTCTGCTCTGAACAAATGCACATTTTTTTCTTCAAAGAACCATTTCAGTGCATTAAATCATTTTCAGTATTATTAAATGTGTTGCAGTTGTAGCAGAAGTATTTTATAGCAATAACACTATCATTATACCCGTGTTATTAAAAAGGTTACATTATAGAAAAAGCATTTTATGACAATAACACCATTAATATACAGATGTGTCCACATTTAAATGATCACTTATCTCAACATGTCCTGAAATGTGTGTCACAAAATGACGTTATATCTAAATTGGATAAATTGCAATACAACACTCAGACACCAGGTGGCGCATGGTGTTACTAGCTATACAACGTTCAGACACCAGGTGGCGCATTGTGTTACTAGCTAATACCTGAACTTTATTACAACTGTGACATTTGACCAGGTTGCCTGTGTACCTAATCCTAACATGTATGATACTGTTTGCTGAGCCAATGTATGTAATTCTATCATGTGTGATACTGTCTGCTGAGCTGTGCATCTAATTCTGCAATGTGTGATACTGTCTGCTGAGCTGCTAAACTGTGTATTTAATAGTGTCATGTGTGATAATGTTTGCTGAGTTGCTGCATCTAATCCTTTTACAGAGTGGAAATAGTAGGGTTCTCCCAGCAGCACAGAGGATTTAAGGAAAGCAGTGTGCTCATCTTGTGGAGGCCAGAGACTGAGAGTTACATAGTGAAAGGAGCAGGGCCCCAAGCAGCACAGAGGATTTCAGGAGAGGAGAGTGCCAATCTTGTGGAGGCCAGAGACTGAGAGTTACATAGTGAAAGGAGCAGGGTCCTCCCAGCAGCACAGAGGATTTAAGGAGGGGAGAGTGCTGATCTTGTGGAGGTCACAGGGTGAGAGTTACATAGTGAAAGGAGCAGGCCCCCCAGCAGCACAGAGGATTTCAGGAGAGGAGTGTGCTGATCTGGAGATCACAGGGTGAGAGTTACATAGTGGAAAGAGCATGGTCCTCCCAGCTGCACAGAGGATTTAAGGAGAATAATGTGCTGATCTTGTGGAGGTCACAGAATAAGAGTTACATACTTTAAAGAGCCAGGTTCTCCCAGCAGCACAGATTATTTCAGGAGAGAAGTGTGCTGATCTTGTGGAGGCCAAAGACAGAGTTACATGGTGGAAAGAGCAGGGTCCTCCCAGCAGCACAGAGGATTTCAGGAGAAGAGTGTGCTGATCTTATGGAGATCACAGGGTGAGAGTTACATAGTGAAAAGAGCAGGGTCCTCCCAGCAGCACAGAGGATTTAAGGAGAAGAGTGTGCTGATCTTGTGGAGATCACAGGGCGAGAGTTACATAGTGGAAAGAGCAAGGTCCTTCCAGCAGCACAGAGGATTTAAGGAGAGGAGTGTGCTGATCTTGTGGAGGCCAAAGACAGAGTTACATGGTGGAAAGAGCAGGGTCCTCCCAGCAGCACAGAGGATTTCAGGAGAAGAGTGTGCTGATCTTGTGGAGATCACAGGGTGAGAGTTACATAGTGAAAAGAGCAGGGTCCTCCCAGCAGCACAGAGGATTTAAGGAGAATAATGTGCTGACCTTGTGGAGGTCACAGACTAAGAGTTACATAGTTTAAAGAGCAGGTTCCTCCCAGCAGCACAGAGGATTTCAGGAGAGAAGTGTGCTGATCTTGTGGAGGTCACAGGATGAGAGTTATGTAGTTGAAAGAGCAGGGTCCTCCCAGCAGCACAGAGGATTTAAGGAGAGGAGTGTGCTGATCTTGTGGAGGCCACAGACTGAGAGATACATAGTGGAAAGAGCAGAGTCCTCCCAGCAGCACAGTGGATTTCAGGAGAGAAGTGTGCTGATCTTCTGGAGATCACAGGGTGACAGTTACATAGTGGAAAGAGCAAGGTCCTCCCAGCAGCACAGAGGAGTTAAGGAGAGAAGTGTGCTGATATTGTGGAGGTCACAGGATGAGAGTTACATAGTTGATAGAGAAGAGCCCTCCCAGCAGCACAGAGGATTTAAGGAGAGGAGTGTGCTGATCTTGTGGAGGCCACAGACTGAGAGTTACATAGTGAAAGGAGCAGGGAACCCAGGAGCACAGAGGATTTCAGGAGAGGAGTATGCTGATCTTCTGGAGATCACAGGGTGAGAGTTACATAGTGGAAAGAGCAAGGTCCTCCCTGCAGCACAGAAGATTTAAGGAGAATAATGTGCTGATCTTGTGGAGGTCACAGACTGAGAGTTACATAGTTTAAAGAGCAGGTTCCTCCCAGCAGCACAGAGGATTTCAGGAGAGAAGTGTGCTGATCTTGTGGAGATCACAGGGAGAGAGTTATATAGTGGAAAGAGCAAGGTCCTCTCAGCAGCACAGAGGATTTAAGGAGAGAAGTGTGCTGATCTTGTGGAGGTCACAGGGTGAGAGTTACATAGTGGAAAGTGCAGGGTCCTCCCAGCAGTACAGATGATTTCAGGAGAGAAGTGTGCTGATCTTGTGGAGGTCACAGGGTGAGAGTTAAATAGTGGAAAGAGCAAGGTCCTTCCAGTAGCACAGAGGATTTAAAGAGAATAGTGTGCTGATCTTGTGGAGTCACAGGGTGAGAGTTACATAGTGGAAAGAACAGGGTCCTCCCAGCAGCACAGAGGATTTCAGGAGAGGAGTGTGCTGATCTTGTGGAGGTCACAGGATGACTGGGCTCATGCACAAAGCCGTTGCCTGGCCATGGCCACATTGTGGGCCACGTGCGGCGGGTCTGCAATACATGAGCACTGGCCATGTGCACCCCTCATCACGAATAACGGACCCATTCACTGGAATGGGTCCACAATCCCTGCAATGGAGTGTGGGGCAGAATGTAGGCATGGATCGGAAGGCCTATTGAGTGCTTCCATGGTGTTTCTGTCTGTTCCTCCACACAGCAAAAAAAATAGAACATGGATCACAGACCCATTCAAGTTGAAAGGGTCTTGATCCTTCCCGCCAACTGCATAGGTGTTGCTCGTGCTTTGGGGACTGCAAATTGTGGTCCCCAATGCACGGAACAGCCGCATAACTGCCGTGTGCATGAACCCTTACATAGTGGTAGAACCAAGGTCCTTTCAGCAGCACAGAGTATTTTGGGAAAGGAGTGTGCTGATCTTGTGGAGGTCTGAGGATGAGAGTTAGTGGGATGCTCAGAGTCCCAGCAGCACAGAGTGTTTCAGGAGGGGAGTGTGCTGAGCTGTGTATATAATCCTACCTTGTGTGATACTGTCAATGAAGCTATTGTATGTATCTGTATAGAGTGTGATACAGATAAGGAGCTCTCCTTTGTGTACATACACTCCTGCAGCCACTCCTGATATAAGAGAGGTGGGGGAGGTGCTGCTGTATTTTAGTCCCCATCACCCTTTCTAACAGAAGAGAGTTTTCTGTCCAGATGTGATGTGTGTAGTGAATAATATTTATTTCTATAGCTCTACCATATTCCTCAGCACTTTACAATTTCAAGGGTTCATGTACAAAACAAAAGATATCACAAAGTTATCAGTTGATATAAAACTGAACCACTAGGAGTGAGGCCCCTGCTCTCAAGAGCTTACAATCTATGAGGGAGTAGGGGTGTCACAAAAAATTTGTGAATGCGTTACCTCCAGACTGACTCTTGACCATTCTTTCCAATGTTATGTATTCATCAGCGTCATTTATCATCTCTGTGTTCAGGAAACTCGCAGCATTGTCTATATTGTGCGTGTTTCCTACAACTCTCGCCCCATAGAAGTGAATGGGGCTTGCAAGAAAAATTGACGGCATCTGGGTACGCATACATATCTAATCCTAATTCACACATACTTGGATTTTCACAGACCATGGTCTGTGAAAACTGTTCGCCCAAAGCATATAGACGATGCTGCGAGTCCCTGAACGCAGAGATCACAAGTGACACTGATGAACACATAACATTGAAAACAATGGTCAGGAGCCAGTCTGGAGATGACGCATTCACACATTTTTGTGTCACCCCTACTTCCTCATAGATTGTAAGCAGAGGCGTAGCTAGAGGTTCAGCACAGGGGGGGCGAAACATACTTGAGTGGGCCCCCCACTTGGCTTCCCAAACGCACGTTTCCAACTTCACAGGCACATACTACTAGTTGTGGTTATAATATTGTATTAGAAAGATGACTATATAAACTGCTAGATCATCTATGCTGTTAAGTACAGTACAATAGACTTTCTACATACCCTAGTCTAAATACAAATATAGGAGTAATAGGATTAAAAAACAACGGGACTCCTATGTTAAAGGAAACCTGTCCCCAGTTTTTACATCAGTAAACTAACAGTCCCCTGCCCCCATCAGACCTCAGATCATCAGAATGTGCCCCCATCAGACCTCAGATCAGCGTACTGTGCCCCCATCACACATCAGATCAGCGTATTGTGCCCCATCAGACCTCAGATCAGCAGAATATGCCCCCATCAGACCTCACATCAGCCTACTGTGCCCCCATCAGACCTCAGATCAGCGTATTGTGCCCCATCAGACCCCAGATTGTGCCCCCATTAGACCTCACATCAGCCTACTGTGCCCCCATCAGACCTCACATCAGCGTATTGTGCCCCATCAGACCTCAGATCAGCGTATTGTACCCCATCAGACCTCAGATCAGCAGAATGTGCCCCCATTAGTCCTCACATCAGCCTACTGTGCCCCCATCAGACCTCAGATCAGCGTATTGTGCCCCCATCAGACCTCAGATCAACAGAATGTGCCCCCATCAGACCTCAGATCAGCCTACTGTGCCCCCATCAGACCTCAGATCAGCGTATTGTGCCCCATCAGACCTCAGATCAGCAGAATGTGCCCCCATCAGACCTCAGATCAGCGTATTGTGCCCCATCAGACCTCAGATCAGCGTACTGTGCCCCCATCAGACCTCAGATCAGCGTACTGTGCCCCCATCAGACCTCAGATCAGCGTATTGTGCCCCATCAGACCTCAGATCAGCCTACTGTGCCCCATCAGACCTCAGATCAGCGTATTGTGCCCCCATCAGACCTCAGACCAGCTTATTGTGCCCCATCAGACCTCAGATCAGCGTATTGTGCCCCCATCAGACCTCAGACCAGCTTATTGTGCCCCATCAGACCTCAGATCAGCGTATTGTGCCCCCATCAGATCTCAGATCAGCGTATTGTGCCCCCATCAGACCTCGGATCAGCCTAGTGTGCCCCCATCAGACCTCACATCAGCCTACTGTGCCCCCATCAGACCTCACATCAGCCTACTGTGCCCCCATCAGACCTCAGATCAGCATTTTGTGCCCCATCAGACCTCAGATCAGCGTACTGTGTCCCCATCAGACCTCAGATCAGCGTATTGAGCCCCCATCAGACCTCACATCAGCCTACTGTGCCCCCATCAGACCTCACATCAGCCTACTGTGCCCCCATTAGACCTCACATCAGCCTACTGTGCCCCCATCAGACCTCACATCAGCCTACTGTGCCCCCATCAGACCTCAGATCAGCGTACTGTGTCCCCATCAGACCTCAGATCAGCGTATTGAGCCCCCATCAGACCTCACATCAGCCTACTGTGCCCCCATCAGGCCTCACATCAGCCTACTGTGCCCCCATCAGACCTCACATCAGCCTACTGTGCCCCCATCAGACCTCACATCAGCCTACTGTGCCCCCATCAGACCTCAGATCAGCGTATTGTGCCCCCATCAGACCTCAGATCAGCTTAATGTGCTCCCATCAGACCTCAGATCAGCGTATTGTGCTCCCATCAGACCTCAGATCAGCGTTTTGTGCCCCATCAGACCTCAGATCAGCGTACTGTGTCCCCATCAGACCTCAGATCAGCGTATTGAGCCCCCATCAGACCTCACATCAGCCTACTGTGCCCCCATCAGACCTCACATCAGCCTACTGTGCCCCCATCAGACCTCACATCAGCCTACTGTGCCCCCATCAGACCTCACATCAGTCTACTGTGCCCCCATCAGACCTCACATCAGCCTACTGTGCCCCCATCAGACCTAACATCAGCCTACTGTGCCCCCATCAGACCTCACATCAGCGTATTGTGCCCCCATCAGACCTCAGATCAGCTTAATGTGCTCCCATCAGACCTCAAATCAGCGTATTGTGCCTCCATCAGACCTCAGATCAGCGTATTGTGCCATCAGACCTCAGATCAGCAGACTGTGCCCCCATCAGACCTCATATCAGCCTACTGTGCCCCTATCAGACCTCAGATCAGCGTATTGTGCCCCCATCAGACCTCAGATCAGCCCACCCAGCCACATAGGATTAAAATAAAAAAGCTTACTTACCTGTTCTGCGCTGTGGCTGCCCTCCGGTCCGTGCTCCGCTCTCTTCCCTGGCCTGCGCACACTATGACCTGACGCTGCGTGCAGCTGGTAACCTTGTGATATCTTTTGTTTTGTACATGAACCCTCGGAATTGTAAAGTGCTGAGGAATATGGTGGCGCTATATAGAAATAAATAATAATAATAATAATAATAATAATAACTCTTTCTGTTAAAAAGGGTGATGGGGAACTAAAATACAGCAGCACCTCCCCCACCTTTCTTATTGCAGCAGTGTAATTCACAAAAGAAAGCTCCTTATCTCAGTATCACACTCTATACAAATACATACAATAGCTTCATAGACAGTATCACACAATGTAGGATTAGATACACAGCTCAGCACACCTCCCCTGAAAACCTCTGTGCTGCTGAGACACTGAGCATCCCACTAACTCTCATCCTGTGACCTCTTCAGGATCAGCGCACTCCTCTCCTGAAATCCTCTGTGCTGCTGGGAGGACCCTGGTCCTTCCACTATGTAAGGACTCATGCACACGGCAGTTGTGCGACCGTTCCATGTATTGGGGATGGCAATTTGCTGTCCCCAATGCACAAGCAACATCCGTGAGGCGGGCGGGATGGATCAAGACCCTTTCAACTTGAATGGGTCCATGATCCGTCCGCACCTCAAAAAAATAGACCATGTTCTATTTTTAATTTTTTTTGTGGGGTGCGGAGGAACAGACAGAAACCACACGGAAGCACTCTGTAGTGCTTCCATAGCCTTCCGATCCATGCCTCCGTTCCACACTGCACTGCATCTCTGGGACTGCGGACCCATTCAAGTGAAAGGGTCCCAGATCTGTGGTGCAGGATACACATGGCCAATCCGTGCCTCCGTTCCGCACCGCATCTCCAGCATTGCGGACCCATTCAAGTGCCACATGCGGGCCTCAAGATGGCCACGGCCAGGCAACAGCCGTGTGAATAAGCCCTAACTCTCATCCTGTTATCTCCACAAAATCAGCACACTCCTCTGCTGAAATCCTCTGTGCTGCTGGGGACCTGCTCCTACCACTATGTAACTCTCCCCCTGTGACCTCTACAAGATCAGCACACTCATCTCTTGAAATCCTCTGTGCTGCTGGGGACCTGCTCCTTCCTCTGTGTAACTCTTAGGGCTCATGCACACGGCTGTTGCCGGCCTGTGGCGTAATGTGGTCCGCAATACACGGGCACCGGCCGTGTGCAGCCCGCATCACGGATCACGGACCCATTGACTTCAATTGTTTTGCAATTCCGGAGATGCCGGATGGAGGCCGTGCCTCCGTACCACAAAAAAGTAGTGCATGCACTACTTTTTTTCGGTGTGGATCGCAGACCCTATTCAAGTGAATGGGTCCGCAATCAGAATGCGACGGCCCCACGGTCAGTGCCCATGGGTTGTGGACCACAAATTGCAGTCCACAGCACGGGCACTGACAGCACACGTTCGTGTGAATGAGCCCTTACCCTGTGACCTCCAAAGGAGTGAAAACGCTACAGTGCCAGACATGAATAAACTAAGGCAGCTGATATAGAGTATGTGGAACATAGTGAACCTATAATGTATTCAGCAATAACAGAAGGTGGTAAGTTTACCAACCAACCAATTTAAGCCTATAGGTCCATGAACATCCCACCACACATCACACCAATGATTCATCATAGGCCATGGCAACAAGCTGTCCATAAGTACAGACAGCTCTGGGTCCAGAAAAACTAGGTACCAGTACACTGTATCATACAACAGTAAAAATCAGTAGCTGCCATGACACTGGATGTGACAAAACAATGAACCCAACCCAAAACTATAAAGAGAAGGGATAACGTAGTTGAAATCAGAAAGTCACTAATTCAAATAAAACAAGCATATGAAACAGTGTCATTCAGTCCATTGGGTTTAATGGTCCCATGGTTGAACATCAACTGTGCTTCCTTGCGCAGTAACATAACATCCACATCACCGAATGGCTTTCACATTTCCTCCATGAAGGTCAACCACATGGCGAGCAATTGGTGAATCTTTTTCATTTCTGATGTCAGAAACTTGTTCACCAATTCTCTTTTTCAACTTGCGTGTGGTTTTCCCCACATACTGTGTACCACAGATACATGAAAGTAGATACATAACACCTACTGTACGACAGTTAATGAAGGATCTAATGTTAAACTCCTTGCCCATGGTAGAACTACGGAAGATTTTACCTTTTAAAATAAAGAGGCACGCAACACAAGTTCCAACAGATGTGAACGTAACTTGAGGAAATTCCGGAATTTCAGATCAGGGTCAGGGTGAGGAATGTCAGGGTCTGAGCGGAGGATATTCCAATGAGATTGGAGAATTCTCCATATCTCTGAATGGGCTTTATCATAAGTGCCGATAATACGGATATTATTCATATCGGACTGTGCCATCTTGGGGCATAATAGCTGCGTGCGATCCTGGCTCAGAGATAGATGGTATGCATCTGTAATTGCATCACGGGGATATCCTAGTGCTCTAAATCTGGATCTCAGTTCGCCAGCAGCTATTTTAAATCCTGTGATATCAGAGCAATTTCTCCGAGCCCGGAGAAATTGCCCCTTAGGAATCCCCCTTCTCAGAGATTGTAGATATCCACTTTCCCATTGAAGCAGGTTGTTAGTCGCAATTTTTTTGCGATAAATGTTCATTACAATCCTGCCCTCCTCCGTCAATGAGATCGATAGGTCAAGATACGTCATATGACAACTATCGATCTCAGATGTAAAGAAAAGACCAAGGAAATTGCTATTGAGCACTGAGACAAAATCATAAAATGCTTTTTTTGTGCCATTCCATAGCAAGAGCACGTCGTCGATATATCTAATCCACAAGGGGATCAGCAACGTGTAGTGGTCCATGGACTCATGGGAAAAAATTTCTATCTCCCACCAGCCCAGGTAGAAGTTGGCGTAAATTGGGGCACATGGGCTCCCCATGGCCACCCCCCCGAGCTGGTGGAAGATCTGATGGTCAAAGAGAAATATGTTGTGTCGCAAGATAAAATCCATGAGTTCCAGCACAAACACATTGTGCCTTCTCATATGGTCCCCTCTCTGCCCTAAAAAGGCCTCCACAGCCCAACACCCCTGATCATGGGGTATCGAGCTGTAGAGAGCCTCTACATCAAGGCTCGCAAGATAGGTATCTGTGTCACATTGAATGTCTTCCAGTCTGTTAAGGACATCCATTGTATCTCTGGCATACGATGGCAAACTCGTAACAAACAGTCTCAGCACTTGGTCAACATATGTGCTGATGTTAGCCGTTAAGCCACCAATGCCAGAGACAATGGGACGTCCCTTAATGGGCACACACTCTTTATGCAGCTTAGGTACGCTGAAGAATGTAGGCATAACTGGAGGTAGAGGTAACATGAATGCCTTTTCACCTTTGCTGATTAAGTTATCTTTGTGGGCTCTCGATAAAATCTCAGATAACTGTTTACTAAAAATGGAGGTAGGGTTAGAAGACAGGCATTGATACGTAAATGTGTCAGTGAGGATCCTAAGACACATATCACGATACTCATTGTGATCAAGGATAACAATATTGCCCCATTTGTCAGAGGGCTTGATCACAATGGTTGTGTCTTGTTCAAGCCCTTTCAACGCCACCCGTTCCTCTCTAGTCAGGTTATCTGGACCCATCCATTTATCCTCCAAATGACGCAGTTTCTCCGTGACAACAGATACAAACGTATCTATGGGGGTGGTATCATTGATGAGCGGAAACTGTCTTGAGCGGGGTCTTAAATGCCCAGTTCCTGACATTTCCGTTTGTCATGGGTATGGAAGAATTTCCTCCATTTCAGTCTGCGCGCAAAGAGGGCCAGGTCTTTGACCCAGTTAAAGAGATTAAATTTTTTGGAAGGGGACAAAAGATAGTCCTTTTTTAACCACTTCAAGACCAGGCCTATATTTGCAAATCTGACATGTGTCACTTCATGTGGTAATAACTTTGGAACGCTTTTACTTATCCAAGCCATTCAGAGATTGTTTTCTCATGACACATTGTACTTCATGTTTATGGTAAATTTGAGTCAATATGTTTTACCTTTTTTTATAAAAAATCTAAATTTACTGAAAATTAAAACAAAATCTCAATTTTTTAAATATGAATTTCTCTGCTTTTAAGTTGCATAGCGATATCTAATAAAATTGTTAATAATGAACATTCACCATATGTCCATTTTATGTTGGCATAATTTTGGAAATGTAATTTTATTTTTTTAGAACTTTAGAAGGCTTCGAATTTTAGATGTAATTTTTAAGATTTTCATGAAAATTTCCAATAGTTAATTTTAAAGGACCTTTGTAGTTCTAAAGTGACTTTGAGGGGCTTAAATAATAGAAACCTCCCACAAATGAACATATTTTAGAAACTACAGCCCCCAATGTAATCAAAACCGATTTTACAAAGTTTGTTAACTCTTTAGATTTCCCACAAGAATTAAAACAGAAGGAAGGTGAAATTTAAAATATACATATTTTTTCGCAGATATTCCATTTTTAATTCATTTTTCCCATAAGATAGCAAGGTTAAACAGCAAATCAAACCTGAATATTTAATTTCCTGATTCTGAAATTTGCAAAAACACCCCATATGTAGTTGTAAACTGCTCTGTGACCGGCAGTAATGAGAAGGAGATAGTAGCATTTGTGATGGCTTTGACAGCTTGTCAGAGTGATCAAAAGCCTGGAGACCAGGAAAAAAGTTCTCAGGTTAAAGCTCCATGTTCTTGGCTGTCAGGAGGCAGCTGAGTCACGGAGCTTCTATGTACAGGTGCTGCACACAGGGGGCAAAACTGAAGGACATTTATAGTCAATGGGCAGACTTGAAGTGGTTAAGGACCTGCATTTCATAAGCGGTGAGGTTACGGGGTGGGAGGTTGACAATTTGTAAATCATCAGATGGTGGTGTGGCTATCACTTCCTGTTCCTGAGAGCATACTCTGAAATTCGAGGACTGCTCTCTAAAAAACCACCCCTAGATCCTCTACCCACTCTTCCTCTACATCTGTTAGAAGAGGCCCAAGAGGTTCCACGCTTAGATGTTTGATTACCTCTTCCCCTAGAAACCACCGACCCTTGTTCCTGATCTGTGTCGTACTCAGATGAGGAATGATCTGTCTCGACCTCCAAAACTTTACCGGATTTGGCACTGTAATCAAATATCCTACTCTCTTTAAAGTCAGTGAGATCTATATTAAATTGGAAATGTTTCCTGTCTTTAAGCTGCGCTGTAAATTTTTCAGTGTGTTGTTGTAGCGACGTTTTGTCACATCCAGTGTCATGGCAGCTACTGATTTTTACTGTCGTATGATACAGTGTACTGGTACCCAGTTTTTCTGGGGCCAGAGCTGTCTGTACTTACAGATAGCTTGTTGCCATGGCCTATGATGAATCATTGGTGTGATGTGTGGCGGGATGTTCATGGACCTATAGGCTTAAATTGGTTGGTTGTTACACTTACCACCTTCTGTAATTGCTGAATACATTATAGGTTCACTATGTTCCACATACTCTATATCAGCTGCCTTAGTTTATTCATGTCTGGCACTGCAGCGTTTTCACTCCTTTGGAGATTTTATCACTGGCGCAATTATATTTCCCAATGATCTGTATAAGCGCTGGTTTTCAGCGCTTCCCATGCGCCCCCGTAGTGTTACAGTAATTCAGGCTGGTCAGAGGGATGTGTTCGGTTGTCACTCCTGTACTTCTGATTGGCTTGGATTGAGTTCCGGGTGCACCCATGGGGCGGGGCCTATGGTTTAAAGAAACAAGCGCACCGCGGCCGCGTACAGCCATCCTAGTGCCGGATACCCTGGCAGTCCGCACACCATGAGTTGTGGACTGCGCCTTCAGTACATGTTTGTTTGTTTGTCCTTGTCTCCTGAGTCAGGGATAGACGCAGACTAGGGCTGTATGTACTCCTGTTAGCTGCTGTTAGCTGCTGTTAGGGGCAGAATGTGCTCTTACTATGCTTTCCTTAACTAGCTGTATTACAGGAAGGGTATATGTCCAAACCTGGATGCCGACTGCACATTTATGATTACTGATCCCCACACTATGTTCAATCTGCAGGGTGTTCAGCTGTATGCAGTAGGATCCACTGGTCTGAGACTTTGTTCGATGCACAATTTATTTGTGACACAAAGTGCACTGATTAGCCTGTTTTGATATGGCAATGGGTCTTATGAGGCCCCGTTTTTAAATTCAGTTACAATAAAGTGTTTTTTTAACGTTCTAATCAGGCGGTGAATTAAATACATTTTTCTACAAACATTGCATAGATATATCCATGTTAGCAGATTCATTACTGCATTAGACTGTCTACTTCAAAGACATTTTACTACAAAAATTGCAGTTATACTCGTGCTATTGAATGCATAGTTCAAATACATTTTACCACAAAAGTTGCATTATCAGTGTTTTTGTTGTTGGTGGTAGTAGTGGTACCTTTAGCCATGGTGGTGACAGTAGGAGAAATAGTAGTGACAGTGGCACTCAGGACAAATACAGAGCAGGGAATAGGGAGGGGGCCATGGAGCCCACAATGACATATTATTGTCTGATGAAAGTGACCTAGAGGTTGAAGGTTACAATTAGTGTTGAGTGAATCCAAGTCAAACAAATTAACTTCGATCCGAATTGTCAAGAAAAATTTGATTTGCTGTGAAACTGAATTTCCTCGTGCTTTGTGGTAACAAATCCATTTTTCCTGAAATGGCGGGCGAGAAAATGCATACTCACCTTATCCATTTGCATGAAAAGAGGCCGCCAAGGCCATCTTGATTGAAGATACTGTGCAAAATCTCGCCTGGTGACGTATGACACCACCACGCTGCCCAGCATGATGACATCATCACGTAACCATGTGAGATTTGCATGGCGTCTTCAATCAAGATGGCTGCAGAGGCCTCTATGCAATCAAATTGATGAGTTTTTTTTTTACTGGATTAACCCCTAAAAGATCTTAATGTTAATCTTGAACATCTGGCATCTGAGGGGTTCTATGACGGGCAGTGGTGCCTTCATTGTGCCTGCTACATACAAAGAAATGTGCTTTGTGAAATTCGGCAAAGCAGTCGAAGCAAATTTTTGATAACTAATGACAATCACAATGATTGTGTGTTGGGCAGGACCTGGAACTGAATCTAGGCACTGAGAAGGAGGTAATATCAGAAGAGGAGAGTGAGGGTTTAAAGAGGAGAGAACTACTCCCAGCATGTGCAGACTATTATTACGGGCTTCAGTAGACATTATAGAGAGGGGAATTAAAGAGGAGAGATTACAACTCTCAGCATTACCAGACTGTTGGTGTAGGGCATCAGTTGAAATTACAAAGAGAGAGATATAATAGCAGAGAACTACAACCACCGGTTTTCCTAGGATGGTACTATGGGTTATCCCAGGACATTACTAACTCCTCCTACATACACAGCCCAGAAGCTCTGCCCTCTCACATTAACATTCCACAGTTATTTTCCCATTTCTCTGCACTGGTAACATCATGCTAACATCATCACAGATTCTTCAGACTTCCTCTTTACAATGCTTTGTTCTGACTTCCTGCACTGGTCACATGGTGATTAAAGGTCCTTCTCCACATCCCGTCTTCTTTGCACTAGGGACAGGCCTTTCATACTTGGCTGGGCCCTATTTCCCGTTGGGCCCCATAGCAGCTGTGTTGTTTGCCGCCACTGGAGGTATGCCACTGTCTACTGATATACCATTATTAATTCTTACATACTGTATTTGTGGAATGTTCCACCTCAAATAGCTTTGGAACACACTACAGGTTTGCTTTTCTACTTTCTTAGTGCCACTAGTTGCCTTTTGTCTTTGTTTTGTTGTATGCACCATTACAACTTCCTCTCCAGTATCGTACTGTATTTCTGATATTTGCTCCATGGTTATATCTTGTGCAGCTCCACAATTCAGATATGTTGAATGGGGGAATGTATCATGTGGGTAATATTTGAAGTCAGCTTTGTTTGAGTTTGCAATGGTGTACATTGTGCCAAATTATTAAATCTGGTGTATTTTTTCGCCACTCCCCCCACTCAAGTGACTTTATTTTCTAATTTTTTAAGTCGGAGTGACAAATCTGGAGTCAAACTAATTAAAGGGGCTGTCTGGGCTTTTTTGATATTGATGACTGATCCTATCCTTTTTTATATTGATTACATACAGCAGCGAGTAGGAAGAGAAAAGGGAGACAGCATGTGCGCACAGCTGATAGGCGGGATGCCGGGTGTTGGACCCCCGGCGATCTGATATTGATGACCTATCCTGAGGATAGGTCATCAATATCAAAAAAGCCTGGACAACCATTTTAACATAATTTACCCACACCCACTTTCCCACTTGCTTTTCAAAACTGTGAGTGGGGTAAAAATTCAAACAGCTTTGCACAACTAAGCCCAAAAAGATGCAGAAGCCCTATTTTGCGACTTTTGAAAGCCAAACATCTGGACTTCCTTATAACATCTACTGTATTGTATTTTTTATTTCATTATTAAGCTTAATACTCTGGTCTCCCATAGCACTTACTTTTGTTATTCAATCCCTGCTTTCAGATTTTTTTTTTTTCACACTAGGCCTCTATGAATCCCAAGCTTTCTTAGGTGGTTTCCTGCTATTTATATGTTTGTTACGTTTACAATTAATGAGATATTTGACTTACTTTTCTATTCTAATTTGATTTACTATATTAATAAGCTACCTACAAATGACATTTTTAGTTGACTAATGTGTTTCCAAGTTGTAAATGTAGAATCATATAATTGTACTAAACTTAAATGCCTTCATTTATATATTGACTCAATATACTGTAGCTTGGTTTGCAAAGTGATATTGTATAAGTGAAGCTACTGCAGGTCATGATTAAAGGTGACCTACACTGCAAAATAGATTTTTCTATTGCATAAAACATAAATGCGCTGTTCAATATTATCTACTCTGTTTACTACAGCAGTAACAAAAAAGGTTGTGTCCATTGCAGCTTATTGTGTACAGTTTAGTATAGGGTTCTTATATACACTTTGGCTATTTTACAGGTTATAGTGTATAAGTGAAAATTAATTCTATACTGTATTTCTCATCACAACCGACTGATTTTGAGGTTACCTCAAAGAGATGCTGGGTCACTCATTCTCCTGGTTATCCTTCAAACTAGTTTCCCTCTTATTGAGCTGTCCTTGCTCCAATTTCTCCTGAATGGAAGGCCTATTTTTCTGTTCAAATGCTACACCAAACCTCTTTCCTTTGCGAATGACTTAAGTGGTTGCATATCCACAATAGAATACAATTTAAATGTATTACCATCACCCACAATGCTCTCCATAGTGCTTCACAACCCTTCATCACCTTCATATCTGTCTATCACTCTACTTGTGTTCTCTGGTCTACCAATGATATCAGACTTAGGCTACTTTCACACTGGCGGCAGGCCTGATCCGGCAGGTGAAGGGTGCTGCCGGATCAGGCCTGCCACAGTGACATGTGTGGAGCCGGAACCGCGCTCCGGCCCCACACATGTCACACAGTACATACATACACATAAACATACACACACATATAGACAAACAAACACACATACATACATACATACTTACATGCTCCCCGGCAGGTCTTCGGAGCGTCAGAGGGACAGGACGGCTCACACAGGTCACGATTCCCCACAGCGCCCTCTGCTGGGCGCCTGGTGGAATCGTCATCAGATGATGATTCCACCAGGCGCCCAGCAGAGGGCGCTGTGGGGAATCGTGACCTGTGTGAGCGTCCTGTCCCTCTGACGCTCCGAAGACCTGCCGGAGCATGTAAGTATGTATGTGTGTTTGTATGTCTATATGTGTGTGTATGTTTATGTTTATGTGTATGTCTGTGTCTGTATGTGTCTATGTGTAGCCGGATCCGTAATGGACTCCATTGAAAGTCAATGGAGGGCAGATCCGGTTACCATTATGGTCACACCAGACGGATCCACCCCCATTGACTTGCATTGGGGGTCATTCCGGATCCGTCTTGGTGCGGATGCCTGGACCGGAGAACAAACCGCAGCATGCTGCGGTTTGTTCTCCGGTCTGAAGACGGAACGGAATGCTTTCAGGAGCATTCCGTTGTCTTCAGTTCAGTTTTGTCCCCATTGACAATGAATGGGGACAAAACTGAAGCGTTTTATTCCGGTATTGAGCCCCTATGACGGAACTCAATACCGGAATTTTAAAACGCTAGTGTGAAAGTAGCCTAAAGGGTGTATTAGACACCCCAATCACACAGATGATTTCAGGAAGGAAGCGTTCACTCCCAGCAATCGCATACTTGCATGCTGAGGAGACTCCTTCTATTACATGCAGCAATCTCCTCAGCAACATGGGGAGAAGCAATCGCTATGTTATCTCTCATTCCCATGGTCTACTGTGGATTGCCGGCAGCAGATCGTAATTAGACAACATGATCTGCCTATCTAGTATACCCTTAAGGGCTGTATTACAACAACAGATTATCTGACCATTACTGGGGGCTGGGATTGTGGCTCCTTACTGGGTCTGTATATACTCTATTCATTGTCATGACTTTGTATTTTTTTTACTTAGATGCTGTTTGTCTAATGATATGTACCTTGTGACCTCAGCAGGCACCTTGTCTGTGGTGTAACTTGTACTCTGTTGTCTTATCGGTGTTAACAATTCTTAGAGAGAAAGACCATCATGTAATGCTCATCTGTAAAAGAGATTTGCAACTGAGTTCTCCTTTCAAAAGGAAAGAAATCAAAATGGCTTCATGTAATACTCCATTGGAAAGCAATTTCGATTGCAAAAGAAGAGGAAACCTTGGTGTCTCATACCAGTAATTGCTATTTTTTAATAGAGTGGAGCAGAGAGAATAAGTTTAGCTACTTGAGAGGCATTGGGATCTGGGGGGGGGGTACTATTTTTCATAGTACTGAGTATGCAAGAGGACTTTTGTCATCCAGGCAAGCTCCTCTGGGTTTTAAGGAAAAATATATGCAGATTAGCACATCTTACTAATCTAAACTGGCATCAGAGAGTCTAAGCTTTCTTTTTGTTTTGGAAGGAAGACTAATTTCAATCTTTCCCAGAAACTTAACAATATACTAATTAGCTTCCTTCCAAAGGGAAAAGAAAGCTTATCCTGTCTGATGCCAGCAGATGTAAGATGTGGTAATTTGCACATATTTCCGCAGAAACCCAGAGGAGCATTACCTGGACTTTTCATTTTGGAATACTGGTTTGCATGTCTCTTTTCCAGATGAGTGTTATGTGTACATATTTAATTTTCTTTCCTTTTGGAAGGAGGACTGATTTGTATGTCACTATTTCACAGGAGAGTTACACATTTCTCTCTCTCCATGATTTCTCTAAGTTGAGTTACAAAAACTTTAGGACAAAAACTGAATCATTAGAATTAGTTCACCAGGAAAGAAACAGCAGTAAGGTTCTGACCAATCATATTCAGCATAGTTTGTGAATGACCAATCAGCTGCTA
Organism: Rhinella marina; assembly: GCA_900303285.1. NCBI lineage: Eukaryota > Metazoa > Chordata > Amphibia > Anura > Bufonidae > Rhinella > Rhinella marina. The sequence continues at coordinate 20,316 of ONZH01015779.1, forward strand.
AATCCTATTATAAAAGAGGGCTATAAATCAGCAGCCATTTTCATACGACGTGAATAAAATTGTGGACAATATCAGCATACGTTACTAAAAGAAAATCAGTCATAAAATACATAATAAATATACTGTATAATGGCTCAAAACAACACAGAAAATAAGCATTTTGGCAAGAGACATTATTTAAAGGGTGTTTCCATTGCAATAAAAAATGGTAGCAATGGGCTTAGAGGGGCTTAAAACCTTAAAAGAATGGATACTCACCATAACTGATGCCTCATTCTGATGCTGCCCATATCCCTGCTGCTCTCCATTTTCTTTCCTGGTTTGAGAAGCCAGGAAACCTAAACAAGAACCGCTCAGCCAATCATTGGCTTTAACAATGACTAGCTGAGTGGTCATTTGTTGGCATCTCTAGTGTGTCAAGGTAAGATATAATGGAGAACAGCAGGGACTACGGCACTAGTAACATAGTAACATAGTAACATAGTTTATAAGGCCGAAAAAAGACATCTGTCCATCCAGTTCGGCCTGTTATCCTGCAAGTTGATCCAGAGGAAGGCAAAAAAACCCTGTGAGGTAGAAGCCAGTTTTCCCCACTAGGGAAAAAAATTCCTTCCCGACTCCAATCAGGCAATCAGAATAACTCCCTGGATCAACGACCCCTCTCTAGTAACTATAACCTGTAAGATTATTACCCTCCAAAAATACATCCAGGCCCCTCTTGAACTCTTTTAGTGAACTTACCATCACCACCTCCTCAGGCAGAGAGTTCCATAGTCTCACTGCTCTTACCGTAAAGAATCCTCTTCTATGTTTGTGTACAAACCTTCTTTCCTCCAGACGCAGAGGATGGCCCCTCGTCACAGTCACAGTCCTGGGGATAAATAGATCGTGGGAGAGATCTCTGTACTGACCTCTGATATATTTATACATAGTTATTAGATCTCCCCTCAGTCGTCTTTTTTCTAAAGTGAATAACCCTAATTTTGATAATCTTTCTGGGTACTGTAGTCCACCCATTCCAGTTATTACTTTAGTTGCCCTCCTCTGAACCCTCTCCAGCTCTGCTATGTCTGCCTTGTTCACAGGAGCCCAGAACTGTACACAGTACTCCATGTGTGGTCTGACTAGTGATTTGTAAAGTGGCAGGACTATGTTCTCATCACGGGCATCTATGCCTCTTTTGATGCAGCCCATTATCTTATTGGCCTTGGCAGCAGCTGTCTGACATTGGTTTCTGCAGCTTAGATTTCTGTTCACTAAAATTCCTAGGTCCTTTTCTATGTCAGAGTTACCCAATATTTTACCATTTAGTATGTACTGGTGACTTGCATTATTCCTTCCCATATGCATAACTTTACATTTGTCAGTGTTAAACCTCATCTGCCACTTCTCTGCCCAAGCCTCCAGTCTATCCAGATCCATCTGTAGCAGTGTACTGTCCTCTTCTGTGTTAATTACTTTACACAGTTTAGTGTCATCTGCAAAAATTGATATTTTACTGTGCAAGCCTTCTACAAGATCATTAATAAATATATTGAAGAGAATAGGGCCCAATACTGACCCCTGTGGTACCCCACTAGTTACAGTGACCCAATCTGAGTATGTGCCATTAATAACCACCCTCTGTTTTCTATCACTGAGCCAGTTACTTACCCAGATACAGACATTTTCTCCCAGGCCAAGCATTCTCATCTTATATACTAACCTTTTATGTGGTACAGTGTCAAATGCTTTGGAGAAGTCCAGATATACGACATCCATTGATTCGCTGCGGTCCAGTCTAGAACTTACCTCCTCATAGAAACTGATTAAATTGGTTTGACATGACCGATCCCTCATGAAGCCATGCTGATATGGAGTAATTTGCTTATTTTCATTGAGGTACTCCAAGATAGCATCTCTTAGAAAACCCTCAAACAGTTTACCCACGACAGATGTTAAACTTACCGGCCTATAGTTCCCAGGCTCTGTTTTTGGACCCTTTTTGAATATTGGCACCACATTTGCTATGCGCCAATCCTGTGGAACACTCCCTGTCAGTATAGAGTCCTTAAATATCAGAAATAAGGGTCTAGCGATGACATTACTTAATTCTCTTAGGATACGGGGGTGTATGCCATCCGGTCCTGGCGATTTGTCTATTTTAATCTTTTTAAGACGTAGCTCTACTTCTTCCTGGGTCAGACAGGGCACTTTTAATGGGGAATTTACTTTTATATTCTGCATTTCATCTGACAGTTCATTTTCCTCAGTGAATACAGTGGAGAAAAAGATATTTAGTAGCTTCGCTTTCTCCTCATCGCTCTCTGCAACTCCCCCCTCATTACTCTGTAAGGGGCCAACACCTTCAGGTTTATACTTTTTACCATTTATATAATTAAAGAACATTTTAGGGTTAGTTTTACTTTCTTTGGCGATTAATCTCTCGGTCTCTAGTTTGGCTGTTTTTATTTGTCTTTTACATATTCTATTTTTTTCCTTGTAGTTTTTCAATGCTTCCTCGCTCCCCTCCTGTTTTAGTGATTTAAATGCTTTCTGTTTATCATTTATTGCTTTCTTTACAGTTCTGTTTATCCACATTGGTTTTTTCTTGTTCCTTAACCTTTTATTCCCATAAGGTATGTACCTCTCACAATTAGATATTAGGATGCTTTTAAAAATATCCCATTTTGTGGCTGTATTTTTATTTTTGAGGACTTTGTCCCAGTTAGTTAGGCCTATGGCCTCTCTTAGTTGGCTAAATTTAGCTTTTTTGAAGTTAGGTATTTTTGTTCCTCCCTGAAGAAACGCTCTTTTGAATGACAATTGGAAGGTTATTATATTATGGTCACTATTTCCTAGGAGTCCCCCGACCTGCACATCTGTTGTTCTGTCAGGTCTATTGGTTAATACTAAGTCCAGTGTGGCCGTCCCTCTAGTGGGGTCCTGAACCAGTTGGGAAAGGTAATTGTCTTTGGTTATTTCCAAGAACCTGTTTCCTTTATGAGATATACAGGTTTCAGTTTTCCAGTCTATATCTGGGTAGTTGAAATCCCCCATAATAATGACCTCATTATGATTTGCCACCTCGTCTATTTCGTTTAGAAGTAGATTTTCTATGGGCTCTGGTATACTAGGGGGTTTATAATAAACTCCGATTAGTATTTTATTATTGTTTTTGGCTCCATTTATTTCTACCCACAGTGACTCCACATCTTCATGTCCCTCACTTATATCTTCCCGCAGTGTGGGCTTTAGACAGGACTTTACATAAAGGCAGACCCCTCCCCCTCTCCGGTTTTGGCGATCCTTTCTAAAAAGACTGTAACCCTGTACGTTAACTGCCCAGTCATAGGTATCATCCAGCCATGTCTCAGTTATTCCCACTATGTCATAGTCCTCCTCACACATCACTAATTCCAGTTCACCAATTTTATTAGTCAGGCTTCTGGCATTAGTGTACATACACTTTAGAGGTCTATGTATATTTTTTACCCCCCTTTTTAAATTACTATTACCTGTGAAGTGAATATCCGGGGTTTTTGGGTTACTTTGGTTGATGTTTTCCGCAATATTCTCCCTACATTCCTCACTAATCCCAACCCCCACTAACCCCCCACTCTCCCCGACTGTGACCCACTCTCTATCTACACTATCTACCCCCTTATTAGTATTACCCCCCACCCTCCCCCCAGATCCTAGTTTAAAAGCTCCTCCAGCCGTCTAACCATTTTTTCCCCCAGGGCAGTTGCACCCTCCCCATTAAGGTGCAGCCCGTCCCTACTGTAGAGTCTGTAGCCGACAGAGAAGTCGGCCCAGTTCTCCATGAACCCAAACCCTTCCTTCCTGCACCAGCCTCTGAGCCACTTATTTAACTCCCTAATCTCCCGTTGTCTCTCTAGTGACGCTCGTGGCACTGGTAGTATTTCTGAAAACACTACCTTGGAGGTCCTGGACTTGAGCTTCTCTCCTAGTTCCCTAAAATCATTTTTAAGGACCTTCCATCTCCCCCTGACTTTGTCATTGGTGCCAATGTGTACCATGACCGCCGGGTCTTCCCCAGCCCCACCCAGCAATCTGTCAATCCGATCCGCGATATGCCGAACCCGAGCACCCGGGAGACAACACACTGTTCGGCATTCACGGTCTCGGCGACAGATGACCCTGTCTGTCCGCCTAATTATAGAGTCCCCTACCACCAGCATCTGTCTGGCCTTTGCTGCTCTCCTTTTCCCATCCTTCCTGCAGCGGTCATCCTCCTGGTTGCTAGGAGAAATGCCCTGCTGCAGTGTCGCTGGTCCTAGGCTTTCATCCCTAATATCAGCCAAACAGGCATATTTACTAGGGTGTTCCAGCTCAGGACTAGCCTCCCTGGCACTTTTCCCTCTACCCCTCCTTACTACATTAACCCAACTGCTGACCTTATAGTCCTGCTCTTGCCCATCTCCTCCCTCCTCCTCTTCACTGACCCCAGCCAGTGCCTGCACTGTGAGGTCTAAGCCTCTCTCCAGGTGTTCAATGCCCCTAAGTATGCCAAGCTGCTTATTTAGATCCAAGATCCGGGCTTCCAAATATGCAACGTGATTGCATCTAGTGCAAATGTATTCACCCTCGAATGGTTCTTCAAGGCATGCATACATTGCACAGGACACACACTTAGTAGCATTGTCCATGGAGCACCTGCTAGATGGGGATATACAGTACAGAAAAAAAAACAGTAAATATATGATTAGGGTTTGCTGTAGCTGGAGGACTACAAATCAAGTTAACACACAAGGAAAATCACTCCAACCTTACTTTACTTTTTGCTCCTTGTCTTAAACTCCGGTTTTTTAACTCCACTTATACACAGCCCACTTACAAAGCAAGCCCAAAGTCAGAGCAAGCTCTATAAGAGTTTAGCTATGTAATTTATAGCACCTGGGATTGCTAACCACTCCCCTTCACCAGGTACACAGCAGAGAAAAAAAAATGGGTTTAAATGGTATTACCAAATGCAACCAAATACAAGCACTAAACAAACAAAGAACTTTGCAATAAACTATAGACAGTTATTTGCAGTCACTCCCACAAATTCACACTCAGTACCAGAACTCCGGTTTTTTAACTCCACTTATACACAGCCCACTTACAAAGCAAGCCCAAAGTCAGAGCAAGCTCTATAAGAGTTTAGCTATGTAATTTATAGCACCTGGGATACAAATTGCTGCACAACCCCTTTAAGCATTTAAATATTCCTAAAATGTAGCATTTTGGCCAAACTCAGGAATCTTCCAGAATGTTCCCTTAAAGATGCATATACTGCAAACCAAGGGCATAGAAAGTTGGTTGTATTAATGGAAGGTACAGAGGTTTATGTCAGTCACACCTGGGCTGTAGTAATATCTGGGACATGATAAGAACGTCATTTAGGGAGTTCATGGCTGATGCTATTTTTATTTGATCAGCATGAAAAGCTATTAGCCTTCGAGAAGGAGGTCACTAAAACAGATGGATGGACTTTTAGTAATTTGATTGTGGCACAGTTGAGAGTGTATTATTTTATGCATATTCTTTTTCATGAAGGCAATTTCTCTAATTCAGTGTTTTGGTTGACATTAAGTCAAAAGGGTCAAAAGAAATGAAGTGCCCCGATAATTCATTTTAAGGATATGCCTGTGTTGGTAACATAAAATTATCAATTTAGAGCACTGGGGAGAAAACAAATTTATCTTCAGCTCCATTTACTTTTCAGAGTATCAGTATAAAAAAGCAGTACTTACAAATGACTTTAATTTTAAGAGACCAGAAGTTTAGATTCAATAAGTAACGTCTTTGACATGATTTCTACCCATCACTAAGTTTATAATTGGAAAATTATTATGAAAGAACAAGATTGAGTATTATTTCTCTAAACATGCATTTCTTTATTTAAATCCAAAAAATTCAATTGTAGTTTATAATGAGTGTTGAGTGAATCAAAGCATCTAAAGTTGATCTGAAGTTTAGGAAAAATCCGATTTGCCACAAATCCGAATTTCCTTGTGCGTTTTTTTTAAAATGGGGCTGAAAGTCAAAACATTCTACTCACCTCATCCACTTGATCATAGAGAGGCCATCTGCTCCCGATTTTATTGAAGAAAACCTGGCAAAGGACCTGCGGTGAGAGTGAAGACATCACCACATGATTACACTAGCCGCATGGTGACATCACCATGGCCAGTGTGATCACGTGGTGATGTCTTCACGCTCCACGCAGGTCCTTTAGTGGGTTAAAGGTGAGTATAATTTATTTTTTAACCCTGGATTAATTCCCTGAGCACCTAAATTTGATGCCGCGATGAGCATTGAATACAGGATCTGAGAGGTAGCCGTTTGCGCTGGCTCCATACAATGAAAACTGATTTGTGATTAGTTAATTCGTAACAAATTGAATTTCTTGCCAAAAGTACTGAATCAAATTTTTCAAAAAACTTTGCATATATCTATATTGATAAAAATATATTTATATCGAGATGAGAGAAGTTATCAAAAATTTGATTCAGCTGCTTTGCCAAAGTTCACAAAGAAATTCAATTTGTTATGAATTACCTTATAATGAAGTAATTGAACCACTCAGATGCCGTATTCAATGCTGATCATGGCATCTTATAGTAACATTTAGGCCTTTCAACCGTTAAGCTGGGATTAAAAACAAAAAAAATTACATACTCACCTCATACATTTGCTCTTGGAGAGGCCTGTTAATGCTTGAAAACAGCTGCATTGAGCAGCTGAAAACGTTACTGTGTGAACTATGGGTGAATAAACTGCCTAATTATATATATATATATATATATATATATATATATATATATATATATCATGCTACAAAAATTTTTCTAAGGGCAATAATGCTACCAAAAATGTTCAGATTCAGCAGAGAAGAAAAGATTTGGGTGCAAATATTTGTAACCGATAGTCTGTTCCTTATTGGACATGTATAGTTCACACGTGCACAGGGTGGGAGAACACTATAGCATTAACACTTGAATTGGTAAACTATCACAAACCCTACATATTATTGAAATATGCCATCCTTAATGTGTTATTATTCTACTGACATGGAGGTTTAACTCTCTTTCTCCGCAGTTTGACATGCAAAGGATAACACTGGAGGAATTAAAGCACATTCTTTATCATGCATTTCGGGATCATTTAACAATGAAGGACATTGAAAACATAATCATAAATGAAGAAGAAAGTTTAAATGAAAATTCTGGAAACTGTCAAACAGAATTTGAAGGAGGTAATATTATATGATTTTACTACAGTTAAATACAAAAATGGATTCTAGCAATTGTAGAGATCAGAATGGCTGTATCTACCTTTATTAGTTGTTAAGTTTATTACAAGATTCTCTGGTAATTGACCTCAACCAATACATACCAACTTTTCTGTTCCCACAAAGCAGGCGTAAATGTAAGCTGTCATATATACAAAGTCCACACACTTACCTTAGCTCTAATTTCCCAGTTCAATACAATATTATTACACTGTATAATATATACGAAGGTTCACTGCACTCATACGGTATAATACCCTACAGTCCTTTGGACCACAAATGGCTACCCCACATTACACTATGATATTGGAACCATATATATTGTCCAGATAGATATATTAGGATAAGCCTATTTGGAGTGCTGCACCAGTATATTTATCAGATAGTATAAATACTAACCTGATTCTTAGTGCTGATCCAGTCCCCAGACAGTTATCCTGATAAAAGATTGACAGATAAATCCCTTATCCAGTGTGGGTTCTCCAAAGTGGTCCAAATGCTTCCAAAGATAATGTGGCGCATTTATTAAGACTGGCATTTTAGACGCTGGTATTAATAAACCCCTAAGCTGGAGGTGGTTCCACAAAAGTTATGAAGAGGCGCAGGCCTCTTCATAAGTTCAATGCATTCAGGGCGAGTCTAAATGTAAGACAGCTTACTAGCTGTCTTACATTTAGACCTTTTTCTACAACTAAAACAGGTGTAGAAAATGGTAAATGAGACGGACCTACAGGCCCGTTCCCTTCCCCGTTCACACCACGCCCACAATTTTAGATCACCCGTGAGCGGGAAGAGGTCACAGACTGCATTCTGTGCCTGAATTTAGGCGTATTTCAGATGGATACATTCCCCGATATGTATTGGTGTGGTAATATGGATACAAATAAGTCGGCTCATTCTGCTAAGAGTTCTGTGGAAACACCCCAGCTAGCCATGCTCCACTTGTGTAGGTACAAAATCAACCAAAACTGAGTGACATCACTACTGCTGCTCTGGAGCCCACACCAGGACACCCTAATCTGAAGCATTTAAGAAAAACACGGTAACCTTCTTCGGGGTACTGGTTTGCTGCATTATTCCTTGTTTCAGCTTCATTCTAGAGTCTAAAAGTTTCAATTATCCACCTTCTTGGGGCAGCTGTCTTTGCTTGGACCAAAAATTATAAACTGGCACTAGAGCACAAAGGACTTCTCCAAATGATTCATATGTCGGCTACCATATTTGCTTGGTCTATATAGCCTAAGAAAATAACGTTTTTTAGTAGTTAACGTTAACCATATATGAGTTCTTTTTATTGGACCACTTTGGAGCACCCACACTGTATAAGGAATTTATCCGCTAATATTTCACCAGGATAATTGTCTGGGGACTGGAATAGCACTGAGAATCAGGTTAAAGGGGTTCTCCGGGAATTAAGAAAATGAAAATACTTAAATATTACTTCATTATAAATATATTCCCAAATACCTTTCATTAGCTATAATGGCTCGTTTTGTCTAGGGAGCAATCATTAGGAGAAACAAAATTCCCGCTGTCCTATTAGTACACACAAAACCTGTCCTAAGCAGGACAAGTTACTTCACAACAAAGAGCTAAAGAGCTGCCTCATCATCCTCTCCTACTTGTCAGGGATAATGATCCTGAATACAGATAAGATCTTTAGCTGAATCTCTGTAGGAAATGAGTTTATGAGCAGATGTGGCTGATGAGCAGAAGCACTTGTATGCAATCTCCATTACCACAGTCTGTCCTGTCCATCCTTTCTGTATTTCATGTCTCCACATGAACTCCATTTCTACAGCGATTCAGATAAATATCATATATTAGCTCTTTACCTCAGTGTTGTGAAGTAACTTGTCCTGATGTGTGATTAGGACAGGCTTTGTGTAGGACAGCAGCCATTTTGTTTCTCCTAATCATTGCTCTCTAGAGAAAACAAGCCATTGTAACTAATGAAAGGTATTTGGGAATATATTTATAATAAAGTAATATTTACGTATTTTCATTTTCTTAATTCCCGGAGAACCCCTTTAATGTTCATAAATTCTGATATATTGACTAGTGCAACGCTACGCATATGCTTATCCTAAAATAGTCATCTGGGCAATATATTGGTGGCGGTATCCTAGTGTAGTGAAGGGTTGCCATTAGAGATGAGCGAGCACTAAAATGCTCGGGTGCTCGTTATTCGAATCAAATTTTTCCCGATGCTCGGGTGCTAGCTTCGAATAACGAACCCCATTGAAGTCAATGGGAGACCCAAGCATTTTTTGCATGGGACCGGGGCTCTGCCTACGGAAGGCTGGGTGAAAACCTGGAAACCTCAGAAAATGACACCACGGAAATGGACAGGAAACAGCAGGGGCAGCATGCATGGATGCCTCTGAGGCTGCCTAATCGTACCATTATGCCAAATTCTGGGCAACAGCCTGGGGGTGACCCTCAAGGCAATTGTGCTGACCCAGACCAAGATGGGCAAGGCACATGTGCTGGCACATGTTAGGAAAGCACCCAAATAGGTGCAACAAAGGTCCATCACCGCCTGCAGGTGACACCACTGCTCATGCTGGCACTGCTGTGCTATACCCCGCCCCACAACGCAGGCATAAGCCTGACACAGCATGGTGACAGCGTAGTGACACCAACAAGTGACCAAGTTAGATTGAGGTAGCAGGTGAACCACCCAAAAATGTAGCCTGACATAGCATGGCGGTGAACCCATAGTGACCAAGTTAGACTCAGGTGGCAGGTGAAGCACCCAAAAATTTAGCCTGACACAGCATGGCAGTGACACCACCAATGCCTTGGTCAGACTGAGATTGCAGTCAAATGTCTGTAGGTGAGCCTCCCAAAAATTTGTTTTGGAGTGTTCGAAGTTGACCCTCCTAAAAAATTGATTTGGAGTGTCTGTAGTTGACTCTCCTGTAAAATATTTTTTTTGTTTTTCCTGTTATTAGTTTATGTACAACCCATGGCTGGCATCAGGGGTGTAGTTAGAACTGATTGGGCCCCACAGCAAAATTTTGTATGGTGCCCCCCCTTCATGACTTTCCTGGCATCCTATATGTGCATATGTAAGGGAGAGTTCACAGGGCAGGGGGCACACAGTGCAGCATGGGGGGCACAGTACAAGGCAGGGGCACAGGGCAGCATAGCGGGCACAGTGCATTATAGGGTATACAGTACAGGGCAGGAGGCACACACTGTGTAGCATGGGGGACACAGTACAGGGCAGGGGGAAAAATACAGCACAGGGGTACAGTAAAGGTCAGGGGGGCACACAGTGCAGAATGGGGGCACAGGGCAGGGGGCAAAATACAGCATAGGGGGTACAGTACAGTGCAGGGGCACACAGTACAGGCCGGGAGGGCACGCACAGTACAGCATATGGGGCACAAGGCAGCATATGGGGCACAGTACAGGGCAAGGAGTAAAGTACGGATAGGAGGCACACACTGTGCAGCATGGGGGGCACAGTACAAAGCAATGGGCAAGATACAGCATAGGGGGTACAGTACAGTGCAGGGGCACACAGTACAGGCTTTGGGGGGGACACGTACAGTACAGCATATGGGGCACATGGCCAGCATACGGGGCACAGTACAGGGCAAGGAGTACAGTACAGGATAGGAGGCACACTGTGCAGCATGGGGGGCACAGTACAAAGCAGGGGGCAAGATACAGCATAGGGGGTACAGTACAGTGCAGGGGCACACAGTACAGGCTTTGGGGGGGACACGTACAGTACAGCATATGGGGCACATGGCAGCATACGGGGCACAGTACAGGGCAAGGAGTACAGTACAGGATAGGAGGCACACTGTGCAGCATGGGGGGAACAGTACAAAGCAGGGGGCAAGATACAGCATAGGGGGTACAGTACAGTGCAGGGGCACACAGTACAGGCTTTGGGGGGGACGCACAGTACAGCATATGGGGCACATGGCAGCATACGGGGCACAGTACAGGGCAAGGAGTACAGTACAGGATAGGAGGCACACTGTGTGGCATGGGGGCACAGTACAGGGCAGCATAGAGGGCACAATACAGCATAGGGAGTACAGCATAGGCGGCACTCATAGTGCAGCATAGAGGACACAGTACAAGGCACACACAGTGCAGTGCAGGGGGCACACACAGTGCAGCATAAGGGCACAGTACAAGGCAGGGGGCACACACAGTGCAGCATAGGGGGCACAGTGCATTATAAGGGGTACAGTACAGGGCAGAAGGCACACATTGTGTAGAATGGGGGCACAGTACAGGGCAGGGGGCAAAATACAGCATAGGGGGCAGGGGGCACGCATAATACAGCATAGAGGGCACAATGCAGCAAAGGGGGTACAGGGCAGGGGGCACACATAGTGAAGCATAGGGGACACAGTACAGGGCAGGGGGCAGAATACAGCACAGGGGACACAGTACAGGGCAGGGGCACACATAGTGAAGCATAGGGGACACAGTACAGGGCAGGGGGCAGAATGCAGCATAGGGGGTGCAGTACAGGGCAGGGGGCACAAACTTACCACTGTTGGTCAGGCTGGCAGTGAGTCTGAAGGTCTGCTGTATTGGCTGGCTGGCAGGCTGCAGCAATGCTCAGATGGCTGAGACAGCGCTGCTCTGGGTTGCTCCTGCTTCCTGGATGTCTGTTACAGCCGAGCAGGAGGTCAGCTGGCACTACAAGGGAGGTGGAGGGGCAGGTAAGAGAGGCAGCCTGATGGGCAGGCAGGAGTGCAGAGGGTCACATGCAGGGTCCACATGGTGCTTCTGGAAGTCTGGGAGTGGGCCCTGTTTGTGACTGAAGTATTACTTGAAAAGATTGGTGGAGCAGCAGCTTCCTCTCACTGCTCCTCCATCAATCAGATTACACAGTGCAGCAGCGCAGAGGAGAGGTAGGAGAATCCCTCTCTCCCCATCCTCTTGTTTCAATGCGCAGCTTTACGATCCCACCCCACCCCTGGAAAGAGAGAGAAATAGAAATATTATCCTGCTGATTTGCCAAATCCCTGCTACTGCTCCCGGGCCCCTGCTGAGCTCGGGCCCCAAAGCAGTCGCTTCCCCTGCTTCCCCTATAGCTACGCCACTGGCTGGCATGGTGGGAATATATAGGTTTGCTTCACAGACGGTCCACTGCACCGTTACATTTTCTTCATCATTGCCAATTACTTTTTCACCAACTGTTGTATGGCAATGATAAAGGGGAAGGTGAATCCACTGCCGAAGAAAAGTGTCATCCTCCTACTAGTCTCCACTTGTTCTCAATTGAAAAGGGAATGTTCTTGCCGTGGCCTTCCTCATAGTGGCCGCTTCTGCGGACGACAGAGGTGGTGTACCTACGGACAGCCTGACCGAACATGATGGCAGACGGGGAGACACTCCCTCATGTAAAATTGTTTTTTGAGTGTCTGTATTTGACGCTACTAAAAATTTTATTGGAGAGAAGGCCTGTAAGTGGCCCTCCGTAAACATTGTTTGTATAGAGCGCCAGTTGGCCCTCAGAAACATTGCCTGTTGGCTCAGCGTTTCTGTGCGAAGAGGAGGAGGAGGAGGGGTTGGAGGAAGAGGCATAATAAGTCTGAGAAACCGTGACCGAGGTAGGCCCCGCAATCCTTGGTGTAGGCATTACATGAGTGGCCCCAAGGTCAGACTCGATCCCAGCCTCTCCCAAGTTAACCCAATGTGCCGTCAGGGAGATATAGTGTCCCTTCCCGCCAGCACTTGCCCACGTGTCCGTGGTTAGGTGGACCTCATCACTAACCGCGTTGGTCAGGGCACGGATGATGTTCTGTGACACGTGCTGGTGTAGGGCTGGGACGGCACATCGGGAAAAATAGTGGCGGCTGGGGACCAAGTACCGAAGGACAGCCACCGCCATAAGGTTGCGGAAAGCCTCAGTCTCTACCAGTCTATAGGGCAGCATCTCCAGGCTCAACAATTTGGAGATGTGGACGTTTAGGGCTTGTGCACGTGGGTGGCTGGAATTGTATTTGCGCTTGCGCTCAAATGTCTGCTGCAAAGACAGCTGAATGCTGCGCTGGGACACATTGGTGGAGGTTGTGGAGGATCGTGCAGGTGAATGGGTGGTTGTAGGACAGGAGGCGCTCGTGCTGGGGTCCTGGGCGGGGGGTGGACTCGCCGAGCCAGCATGTGACACAGGGGAAGGGGCAGTGGTGTGACCCGCAGGAGGTGAATAGCCTTGGTTCCACTGAGTCGGGTGTTTAGCACTCATATGCCTGCGCATGCTGGTAGTGGTTAGGCTGGTAGTGGTGGCTCCCCTGCTGATCCTGGTGTGGCAAAGGTTGCACACCACAGTCCGTCGGTCATCCTCACTTTCTTTAAAAAACCTCCAGACTTGCGAATATCTAGGCCTCGGCACAGGAGCTTGACTCCGTGAAACAGTTGCTGATCTACCTGCTCTGGCCCTGCTTCTCCCTCTGGCCACCCCACTGCCTCTTCTAACCTGTTCTGGTGCTGCACTTGCCTCCCCCTCAGAAGCACTGTCTTGAGTTGGATTACCAACCCAGCTTGGGACACTCACCTCATCATCCACCAGCTCTTCCTCCGATTCCTCACTCTGCTCCCCCTCGGACTTACTGCCCTGACAACAACGTGACTGTCTGACAACCGTGTCTCATCATCATCATCATTATCATCCGACACCTCTTCACGCACTACTTGCACTAAGTCCACACTCTCATCACCCACAGACTGTGAAAGTTCTAAATTTTGGGCATTGGGACAGAGCAACTGCTCAGGTTGCTCTTGAGCAGTGGTTTGTGTCTCTGGGTAGGGTCCTGAAAAGAGTTCCTGTGAGTATTCCTGATCTGAATCCATACTTTCCGTGGGGGGGGCAGGCTGGGGGGAAGGAGGTTGAGCTGGAGGAGACAGAGGTCTACTCCCTTGGCTAGCGTGGGTGGACTGAGTGGAAGACTGGGTGGTGGATAAATTACTGGACGCATTGTCCGCTATCCACGTCATCACCTGTTCGCACTGTTGTGGTTTCAATAGTGGTGTACCATGTGACCCAGTAAGTTGCGAGATGAAGCTAGGGAGCGAAACTCTGCGGCGTTCCACTGCTCCCTCATCAGCATGTACAGTGTCACCCTGCCCAGGACCATGGCCTCTGCCCCCTACACTACTTGAACGCCCATGCCCTCACCCTCGTCCTCGACCCTTAGCCCTTGGGTTCAACATTTTGTATATTCAGCAAACTGTCAAGTTAATATCTGAGGCCAAAACCGTATTCAGTAGACAGTAGAATTACTATCTGAGGCAAAAAAATGTAGTCTTTAGACTCCAGCTATTGCACCGCAAACCACTCAGTTTTGCACTGGACTGTAGTTTATATAACTGAGAATAAAAACGTATTCTCTAGACTGTGGCTAGTGTATCACACACCTCACAATTGTTCACTGGACTGTAGTTTATATAATTGAGTGAAAAAAACTTATTTTATAAACTGACTCTGCTGTACAGCACACCTCACAATTGTTCACTGGACTGTAGCTTATATAACTGAGTGACAAAACGTATTCTCTAGACTGCACTACAGATCCCAGCAAGCCAAGGTACAGCAGCAGCAAAAATGAGTACTGAGAGGACTTTGGGCAATTTCATTGGGGTCTGTGTGGACCATGTGCTGTTCCCTTTCTGCCACCAGTGCACAGTGTGCAGCCAAGATGGCGGTAGCTGCACTACAAGTCCCAGCCAGCAGCCGAGAGGAGGACAAAAAAAAAATGTCGTTGCAGCCCTTAGAAGGAGCGTTGGGTTCTTTGTGGATGATTTCTGCCTAACTAGATTCTAATTTCACGCCCTAACAGGGTGCAGCCAAGATGGCGGTAGCTGTACTACAAGTCCCAGCCAGCAGCCAGGAGGAGACCAAAAAAAAAAAAAAACGTGCTTGTAGCCCTTAGAAGGTCTGTTGGGTTATTTGTGGGTGATTCCTGCCTAACCAACAACTAAATTCAGGCCCTAACACTCTCCCTGACAGACAGCAGCTCTATCCCTAATCTCATGCAGACGGTGTATGACGCGAGCAGGGCGGGACCAGATTCTTATATTTCCAGGTCATCTGATCTGGCCAGCCAATCCCTGCTATCAACTTGTAGGGGCCCCACGTGATGCTAGGAGGTACCAAAGACTCTCCTGCATGTTCATTGGCTGAATAAAGGCGGCTAACATGCAGGAAGAGGATATGCTCGTCCGAGTAGCGAGCATATGCGAATACCCTAATGCTCGAACGAGCACCAAGCTCGGACGAGCATGTTCGCTCATCTCTAGTAGCCATTTATGTCCTTTGGACTGGACTGGAGGGTATTATACCTACTTTATAATAATTGCCTATACAGCACATAAATAATAGTTCTTATCATATAATAATAATAATTATAATAATAATATTTATTTATATAGTGCCACCATATTCCGCAGCGCTTTACAAAATCTACAAATTAAACAGTATTTACTTATGAGGAATATTTGATTATGAGGAATATGTGATACAGTTATCCTAATTATATGGTCTAGTATGTGTAGTATTCTGTGATATTCAAGAACTTAAATTTAAAACAAAGTTGTATTATGTGACAATTCAAGCTTGATTTTTATTTGAAATGCTTTCATTGAAATGCTAGAATTGAAATGATGTTATCTTTAGGCCAACCCTTATGTGAAGCTGTATACTATAAAAGATATAGGATTTGGATAAACTGAACTTTGCAGCTTCTAAGCTGTTCAACACACTGCCTTTAATTATAAATTCCTGTTAGAGTTGAGATGACTACTCAGATCTAAATAGTTTCCTTCTGGAACCCTGAGTATAATCCAGCCTCAGCAATTCATTGTCCATCTGTAACTAAATTGATTTTGGAAGGAAATCTGAGGATCTGTTCATTCAGACCTGCCCGAAAATATGGCTCACAGGCACAACTTTGTTCGATGAATTATATACACATACTTAGAAATACACAAATCTGCACTGATATAGCCTTTCTTTTGAACTGTATTTGGATTTTAACTTCCAACACACAGCACCTGAAATGTTATATGTAATAGAAAAACCTTGGTAAACATGATCATCTAGAGTAGGACAAGCTCTATCTCAGACTTTTATCTTTTCAACATAATATCTTAAGACATATGGAGAGACATTTATTAAGACCACTGTTTTCCATGCCGGTCTGAAGACCCTTTGTGCTGCTGGAGGAAGTGCCAAAGTTTGGCACTTTGTTCAGAAGGCTGTGTGACAGTCTTAACTCTATGGCAGTCCTCTTGCTGGAGTAGATTAAAATCACTTTCCATGTCAAATACCTGTTCCCCTCCTAAGTCCCCCTTTTTTTTCCTCCACTTTTGAAAAGTGGCATAATGGAAGAAATGTCACAAATTTAGCCTCACAAATGGCGCATGATAAAATTTGTGACCTATTTATGCCATGAAAGGGGTGTAAATAGATTAGTAAATGTCCCCCATGGTATTTAAGTTAAAATAATAATTTGTCAAAGACAGAAAATATTCAAAACTAAATTGGATAATAAATTAAATTTTACCTATACTTACATACATTCTTTATTAGAGATGAGCGAGTAGTGTTCGATCGAGCTGGTATTCGATCGAATACTACGATATTCGGCGTACTCGATTTAATTCGAGTATAACGGCGATGGCGCACCTAGAATTCGTTTCCCCTCCCACCTTCCCTGGCGCTCTTTTTCCACCAATCACCATGCAGGGGGGGTATGACAGGCACGCTGAGCACGCTGGCAGCGCGAAAACGGCGTCTACATGCATTGGCTGGAAAAACCATGTGACCTCGAATATTAAAAACTCAGCTCTTCCTGCTCGTACGCATATGCTGCGTGAACTTAGTCAGGGACAGAGGCTGGAGAAGGGAGAGACAGATTTTAGCTGTTGGACAGGCAGGAGCGTGAATAAAAGCCCTTATCAGGGCTACTACAGTGGACTTCAGTGATAGCTTACTACAATATAGACTTTACAGAGAACGGCTGCTGTATTCAGGGATAGCTGCTGGAGTAGGGACAGAGAGAGGCATTAGTGGTGTATTAGGTGCTCTGCTACATACCAAACTATATTTGGCACTCTGTGTAACCTGAAAAATACAATATATAGGCCTTATAACTGGCAACTGTTACTGTGCAAAAAAGTGTTCAATTTCTTATCACACCGTGTCACTTAGTACACGGCTGTGTACCTTTGAAAAAATACAATATATAGGCCTTAACTGGCAACTGTACTGTGCGTCTCTTGCAAAGTAATTTCTTCATAACTGGTGTTCATACACACCGTCTGATCACTTAGAACACGGCTGTGTTACCTTGAAAAAATACAATATATAGGCCTTAACTGGCAACTGTACTGTGCGTTCTCTTGCAAAGTAATTTCTCATAACTGTTGTTCATACACACCGTCTGATCACTTCAGAACACGGCTGTGTACCTTTGAAAAAATACGAATATATAGGCCTTAACTGGCAACTGTACTGTGCGTTCTCTTGCAAAGTAATTTCTCATAAACTGGTTGTTCATTACACACCGTCTGATCACTTAGTACACGGCTGTTGTACCTTGAAAAATACAATATATAGGCCTTAACTGGCAACTGTACTGTGCGTTCTCTTGCAAAGTAATTTCTCATAACTGGTGTTTCATACACACCGTCTGTCACTTAGTACACGGCTGTGTACCTTGAATAATACAATATATAGGCCTTATAGCTGGCAACCTGTACTGTGTGTTCTCTTGCAAAGTAATTTCTCATAACTGGTGTTCATTACACACCGTCTGATCACTTAGAACACGGCTGTGTACCTTGAAAAATACAATATATAGGCCTTAACTGGCAACTGTACTGTGCGTTCTCTTGCCAAAAGTAATTTCTCATAAACTGTTGTTCATACACACCGTCTGATCACTTAGAACACGGCTGTGTACCTTGAAAAATACAATATATAGGCCTTAACTGGCAACTGTACTGTGCGTTCTCTTGGCAAAGTAATTTCTCATAACTGGTGTTCATACACCACCGTCTGATCACTTAGAACACGGCTGTGTACCTTGAAAAATACAATATATAGGCCTTAACTGGCAACTGTACTGTGCGTTCTCTTGCAAAAGTAATTTTCTCATAACTGGTGTTCATACACACCGTCTGATCACTCAGAACACGGCTGTGTACCTTGAAAAATACAATATATAGGCCTTAACTGGCAACTGTACTGTGCGTTCTCTTGCAAAGTAATTTCTCATAACTGGTGTTTCATACCACACCGTCTGATCACTTAGTACACGGCTGTGTACCTTGAAAAATACAATATATAGGCCTTAACTGGCAACTGTACTGTGCGTTCTCTTTGCAAAGTAATTTCTCATAACTGGTGTTCATACACACCGTCTGATCACTTGTGTACCTTGAACAATATATAGGCCTTAACGGCAACGTACTGTGCGTTCTCTTGCAAAGTAATTTTACCATTGAAAAGTACACGGCTATGTACAAAAATATATTTAAGGCCCTTAACTGGCAACTGTACTGTGCGTTCTCTTGCAAAGTAATTTCTCATAACTGGTGTTCATACACACCGTCTAGTCACGTTGGTTGTGTACCTTAATAATACAATATATAGGCCTTATAACTGGCAATGTACTGTGCGTTTCTCTTGCAAACTAATTTCACGGCTGTGAAGGCAAAATATTGTTAAAAAAAAAAAAAATGCGGCGGGGGCTAGCGGAATAGGACGTGGACGAGGACCGGGGCGCGGAATTGCTGTTGGGGGCCTTGTTGAAAGCCAGTGGGGATACAATGCGTGCTGGTGAGGGTCAGCCAGGATCCCGCTCATCCAGAATCCCTGCCTTTATGGGACAGTTAAGCAGGGGGCGAGTTACACCGCTGTTGAGGCCTGAAGCAGGATTGAACAGGTGGTGCAATGGATAGCCGATAGCGCTTCCACACAGTTGTCCACCAGCCAGTCATCCACACAGTCTCACTCTGACCCTCCTTCCTCCACACCTGGCCAACAGAGTCATCCCACCATTGACCCCTCCCAGGAGCTCTTTTCGGGTCCTTTTTCAGATGTGCCGGGAAGAATCCCAGGAGCTAGCAGAGGAATTTGTTTGTAGTGATGCCCAAACACTTGAGTTTTCGCCATCTCCTGCTGATGTGGACCCTGAGCCAGCATCTGTTATCATGAGCGATGATGATGATGAGACGCAGTTGCCATCAAGGGAGGCTGTTGGAATGTCCAGTGGGCAGGAGGAGGAGCAGAGTGAGGAAGTTGAGGTGGTGGATGACGAAATGACCGACCCCACTTGGCCAGGGGTGATGTCCAGCGAGGAAAGTAGTGGAGAGGTGGTGGTCTGCGCAGCACCGAAAAAGGCAGCAAGAGGCAGAGGGATGTCCAGAGGCAGAGGGATGTCCACAGGCAGAGGGATGTCCACAGGCAGAGGGATGTCCACAGGCAGAGGGATGTCCAGAGGCAGAGGACAGTCCAGACAAAGTAGTGAGGCCACAGCCAGCACGGCCGAAGCTGTTCCCGGCAGCGGGCAGTCGCGCGAAGCTCCCCCATCGAGGCCTCGTACTTCTGTGGTGTGGAGATTTTTTAATGTTTGTGCGGATGACAAACTGAGCGCGGTTTGCACACTCTGCCACTCAAAACTGAGTAGGGGCTCTGAGAAGAGCAATCTGACCACCTCAGGCATGCGGCGTCACTTGGAAGTCAAGCACTGGGCTGAGTGGGAGAGAGCAAACGCAATACAAACTGCGCCCGGTCCTGCTGCCACTGCTCTTCCCCTTTGTTGTGTGCTGCCACTGCGGTCCAGACCTCCAGCCAGGACACCTCCACATCTGCCTCTGTCTCGGCTACTTTGGGGCCTTCTCCTTCAGCCTCCCCTTCCCCCGCCTCTTCGCCTGCACCCTCACACTCCTCGTCCCAACAACTGTCCATCTCGCAGGCGTTCGACCGCAGGCGGAAGTACGCCTCGAGTCACCCCCAAGCCCAAGCCTTAAACTGCCACATCTCCAAACTGCTGGCCCTGGAGATGTTGCCGTTTAGGCTTGTGGAGACGCAGGCCTTCCGCGACCTGATGGCGGCTGCCGCACCTCGCTATTCCGTCCCCAGCCGCCACTACTTTTCCCGGAGTGCCGTCCCCGCCCTGCACCAGCACGTGTCGCGTAACATCAGGCGGGCCCTGAGGTACGCAGTCAGCGCAAAGGTCCACTTGACCACCAACTCGTGGACAAGCGCTTGCGGCCAGGGACGCTACATCTCTTTGACGGCACACTGGGTGAATGTAGTGGAAGCGGGGACGGGGTCGCAAAAAGAAACGGCCTACGCCTACCCACCCCCGCCCAAGATTGCCAGCATGGGTTCTGATAAACCCCCCTCCTCCTCCCTCCTCCTCCTCCTGTGCGCCTTAACATCTCCCTCAGCCGCTAGCTGGAAGCGTTGCAGCACTGGCGCGGGGAGACGTCAGCAGGC
>ONZH01015780.1:0-125288 GCA_900303285.1 Rhinella marina
AAAGAAAGCAATAAATGACAAACAGAAAGCATTTAAATCACTAAAACAGGAGGGTGTCGAGGAAGCATTGAAAAACTATAAGGAAAAAAATAGAATATGTAAAAGACAAAAACAGCCAAACTAGAGACCGAGAGATTAATCGCCAAAGAGAGTAAAACTAACCCTAAAATGTTCTTTAATTATATAAATGGTAAAAAGTATAAACCTGAAGGTGTCGGCCCCTTACAGAGTAATGAGGGGGTAGTTGCAGAGAGCGATGAGGAGAAAGCAAAGCTACTAAATAACTTTTTCTCCACTGTATTCACTGAGGAAAATAAACTGTCAGATGAAATGCAGAATATAAAAGTAAATTCCCCATTAAAAGTGCCCTGTCTGACCCAGGAAGAAGTAGAGCTGCGTTTTAAAAAGATTAAAATAGACAAATCGCCAGGACCAGATGGCATACACCCCCGTATCCTAAGAGAATTAAGTAATGTCATCACCAGACCCTTATTTCTGATATTTAAGGACTCTATACTGACAGGGAGTGTTCCACAGGATTGGCGCATAGCAAATGTTGTGCCAATATTCAAAAAGGATCCAAAAACAGAGCCCGGGAACTATAGGCCGGTAAGTTTAACATCTGTCGTGGGTAAACTGTTTGAGGGTTTTCTAAGAGATGCTATCTTGGAGTACCTCAATGAAAATAAGCAAATTACTCCATATCAGCATGGCTTCATGAGGGATTGGTCATATCAAACCAATTTAATCAGTTTCTATGAGGAGGTAAGTTCTAGACTGGACCGCAGCGAATCAATGGATGTCGTATATCTGGACTTCTCCAAAGCATTTGACACTGTACCACATAAAAGGTTAGTATATAAAATGAGAATGCTTGGCCTGGGAGAAAATGTCTGTATGTGGGTAAGTAACTGGCTCAGTGATAGAAAACAGAGGGTGGTTATTAATGGTACATAGTCAGATTGGGTCACTGTAACTAGTGGGGTACCACAGGGGTCAGTATTGGGCCCTATTCTCTTCAATATATTTATTAATGATCTTGTAGAAGGCTTGCACAGTAAAATATCAATTTTTGCAGATGACACTAAACTGAGTAAAGTAATTAACACAGAAGAGGACAGTACACTGCTACCGATGGATCTGGATAGACTGGAGGCTTGGGCAGAGAAGTGGCTGATGAGGTTTAACACTGATAAATGTAAGGTTATGCATATGGGAAGGAATAATGCAAGTCAACAGTACATACTAAATGGTAAAATATTGGGTAACTCTGACATGGAAAAGGACCTAGGAATTTTAGTGAACAGCAAACTAAGCTGCAGAAACCAGTGTCAGACAGCTGCTGCCAAGGCTAATAAGATAATGGGTTGCATCAAAAGAGGCATAGATGCCCGAGATGAGAACATAGTCCTGCCACTTTACAAATCACTAGTCAGACCACACATGGAGTACTGTGTACAGTTCTGGGCTTCTGTGAACAAGGCAGACATAGCAGAGCTGGAGAGGGTTCCGAGGAGGGCAACTTAAGTAATAACTGGAATGGGTGGACTACAGTACCCAGAAAGATTATCAAAATTAGGGTTATTCACTTTAGAAAAAAGACCACTGAGGGGAGATCTAATAACTATGTATAAATATATCAGAGGTCAGTACAGAGATCTCTCCCATGATCTATTTATCCCCAGGACTGTGACTGTGACAAGGGGCCATCCTCTGCGTCTGGAGGAAAGAAGGTTTGTACACAAACATGGAAGAGGATTCCTTACGGTAAGAGCAGTGAGACTATGGAACTCTCTGCCTGAGGAGGTGGTGATGGTAAGTTCACTAAAAGAGTTCAAGAGAGGCCTGGATGTATTTTTGGAGGGTAATAATATTACAGGTTATAGTTACTAGAGAGGGGTCGTTGATCCAGGGAGTAATTCTGATTGCCTGATTGGAGTCGGGAAGGAATTTTTTTCCCTAAAGTGGGGAAAATTGGCTTCTACCTCACAGGGATTTTTTGCCTTCCTCTGGATCAACTTATAGGAAAACAGGCCGAACTGGATGGACAGATGTCTTTTTTCGGCCTTATAAACTATGTTACTATGTTAATCAAAATAACACGTCAAGGTCCAAACCTGGACGGTGAGATGAGATCAGTGGACAAGAGGTTAAAGGGGTTTTCTGAGACTTTTATACCTACAGTGCCTTGTGAAAGTATTCAGCCCCCTAGAACTTTTCAACCTTTTGCCACATTTCAGGCTTCAAACAAAAAGATATAACATTTTAAATTTTTGGTGAAGAATCAACAACAAGTGGGTCACAATTGTGAAGTGGAACGAAATTTATTGGATCATTTAAACTTTTTTCTAATAATAAAACTGAAAAGTGAAGCGTGCAAAATTATTTGGCCCCCTTGCATTAATACTTTGTTGCGCCACTTTTTAATGCGATTACAGCTGCAAGTCTCTTGGGGTATGTCTGTATCAGTTTTGCACATCTAGAGACTGAAATTCTTGCCCATTCTTCCTTGCAAAACAGCTCAAGCTCTTTGAGGTTGGATGGAGAGCGTTTGTGAACAGCAGTTTTCAGCTCTTTCCACATATTCTCAATTGGATTCAGGTCTGGACTTTGACTTGGCCATTCTAAGACCTGGATACGTTTATTTTTGAACCATTCCATTGTAGATTTTGCTTTATGTTTGGGATCATTGTCTTGTTGGAAGATAAATCTCCGTCCTAGTCTCAGGTCTTTTGCAGACTCCAACAAGTTTTCATCCAGAATGGTCCTGTATTTGGCTCCATCCATCTTCCCGTCAATTTTAACCATCTTCCCTGTCCCTGCTGATGAAAAGCAGGCCCAAACCATGATGCTGCCACCATCATGTTTGTCAGGCCAGATTTGTGAAGTGTTCGACTGATTGTTGTCCTATGGACAGACTCTCGCACCTCAGCTGTAGATCTCTGCAGTTCATCCAGAGTGATCATGGGCCTCTTGGCTACATCTCTGATCAGTCTTCTCCTTGTTTGAGATGAAAGTTTAGAGGGACGGCCGGGTCTTGGTAGATTTGCAGTGGTCTGATACTCCTTCCATTTCAATATGATCGCTTGCACAGTGCTCCTTGGGATGTTTAAAGCTTGGGAAATCTTTTGGTATCCAAATCCAGCTTTAAACTTCTCCACAACAGTATCACGGACCTGCCTGGTGTGTTCCTTGGTCTTCATGATGCAGAACCCTGAGACTATCACAGAGCAGGTGCATTTATAGGGAGACTTGATTACACACAGGTGGATTCTATTTATCTCCATCAGTCATTTAGGACAACATTGGATCATTCAGAGATCCTCAATGAACTTCTGGAGTGAGTTTTCTGAACTGAAAGTAAATGGGCCGAATAATTTTGCACACCCAACTTATTAGTTTTATTATTACAAAAAAAGTTTAAATGATCCAATAAATTTCGTTCCACTACACAATTGTGACCCACTAGTTGTTGATTCTTCACCAAAAATTTAAAATGTTATATCTTTTTGTTTGAAGCCTGAAATGTGGCAAAAGGTTGAAAAATTCCAGGGTTCCGAATACTTTCGCAAGACACTGTATCTTCTGCATTGATCGTATATATTGATCGGTTGGGGTCTGACAGCTGCATTTGCTCGTTCATCAGGCATTTAGAGGTAGTATTAGGCTGCCAGATGACCACTAACGAACGTTCATAGGAATGCTCGTTAGCGATTATTGGGCAGAAAATCTAGCAGTTTAAGATACCCTTAAGATATAAAAGGGTTCATGTAAACCTGCAACTGACCACACCTCTATAATCATGTGCTGTGGTCATATTTACATACAGTACTGTGCAAAAAGGTTTAGCCAGGTACTGTATGTAAAAAAAATGCTGCAAAGTAAGAATGCTTTCAGAAAAGTGTTAATAGTTTATTTTTATCAGTTAATAAAAGGCAAAGTGAATGAACATCCAAAGTGCTTGAATGAACAACTAAACATCTTGGACAACTAACCAAAAATGGATAATTATCTGCCTGCGTTTCTCAGCATTGAGGACACCATTACTCCTGACCTAATCCCCAACTCCATTTCCTGAGATGCAACTCCTTAAAAATGGTTTTGCCAACTACATACCATTTCTCAAAAGGTAACCAGATTGGAAATCAGCTGCATGTACCAACATACAGTATTTGCTGCAGAGAACATTCAAATGGGTCATCATGTCTTACATGGTCATGCAAAGTACTCCAGGGCAAAAGACTACCTTTATTAGGCCAAAATACCTTAATAGGGCATATGAGCACCCCTGCAGTCCAATAACCTCTTCCCTGGAGGACTGGTACACGTGCTGTCATTTTGAAAAGATCTGCTTCTGTTTACACATCCACAGCTCACACTAGACTAACTCACTTCCTCCCAGAGAAGAAGCGGTGGTGCCAGCCTTGCCTAAAAACAGTACTACAGTGCATAAAATAAAATCACATTAACACTTGCAGTTAGGACAAATTTTGCAAGAGATCTCTAAATGATTGGTGCACAGAGAAATTAGGGAGGTGGCCTCAAATGGATAGGACCATTGATCTTAAGGTAAAGAGGTCATATTTATTTAGCTTTCAGTTGTGCAAAAGGCAAAAGTGTTAGCAATGCAAAGGTCATTAAAAATGAGGCCTTTCCTAATCCAGTTAGCAATTAGAAAAGTTTGAAATCACCATCTCTAGCACAGATGCAGATGTTTATGAAAGACAAAAACTAAGTAGCTGTTTCTTAGTGGTGAGGGGATACCAGATCGAAGATATAGCCTGAAGAGTAGAAAAACTAAATGATATGGGGTGTTGGCTAATAAGCGGTTTTAAGCCGTGTTTCCCCAGGATTTGATTTTCAATTTGGACCCAGGATTTGGAATGATCATTGTGCCAGAGAGATTTCAGGTGTAGTAAAACTGTAGCTCTGTAGTGCGGAAAAATGGAGGGACTCCCTTTTTTTGCATGTTGTAAAGTATCACAATTTAAAGAAAGATCTGTTGCAATTCTCACCATATAACACACAAATGTTTCATTTCCACAGTTCTAATAACTGAGAGCAAGTGTTGGCTCACAGGGTTAATCTGTGGAAAGTCTTGGATGCCTGCTTTGTTTCCTGTGCTGATCCAGCAGGTTGAAGAGAGAAGTGGAGAGCCAGAGGCAGGAGATGCGCTGGGGTGTCTCAGACAGAGAAGATTTAATGCTCTTGCCTGCGGATCACCTGAGCAGATGAGAGAAGGCTGCAAGGAAGGATTGCCAGAGATGGGGAATGCAGCCGTCATTTTTCAGATTGGCAGATATCCTCTGGACATATGTTAAATGCCTCTATGATGGGATGGGGGGATGAAGCGTGTGCAGCATTGTATATCTAAGTGCTCTCTATCCATTGTAGTTTACCATGGATGAGAATATATATATATATATATATATGTGTGTGTGTATGTGTATTGTGCAATGTGTAGAGTATAGCAGGGCAATTTTCTCACTGTAAATCTGTGGACGGCAATAGAATCCCTTTTTGAGTTCTGTATTCATAACTAGCACAGACCTGACTTGGTATGAAAGTTTAATGAGTTTATGCCATAATTGATGTAAAAAAGGAAAAATCAACATCATATAATACATAACAATCTCTTTCTAACAAAACTCGAACCAGCCATGTAAAGATATAGCTAAGCTAAAATTGACTCTGATAATGCGTAACAGTGTTATCTCATGACAAAAGCCATTGAAATAATTGAAAAAGTCAAATAAATTTTCTTTCCATTGTTTACTTAACGTGTTAAAGGGGTTGTCCCATCTCAGACAATGGGGGCATATCGCTAGGATATGCCCCCATTGTCTTATAGGTGCGGGTCCCACCTCTGGGACCCGCACATATATCGAGAACGAAGCCACAAAAGTGAAGGAGGGCGCACTGTGCATGTGCAGCCGCCCTCCATTCATTTCTATGGGGCCGCCTAAAATAGCCGAGCGGTGCGCTCCCATTCGTTTCTATGGGAGCAGCAGGGAGCTGCGCCTGGTGGTGGCCGGACTCCAGGAAACCCGGGGTCCTCCAGGCACAGAGCTCCCTGCTCCATTCTCAATATAGGTATCCTAGCAATATGCCCCCATTGTCTGAGATGGGACAAGCCTTTTAACCATCAACTTTAGCTTGGCTACATCCGGAGGCGTGGCTATAGGGGGTGCAGAGGTAGCAGTCGCTACCGGGCCCAGGAGCCTGAGGGGGCCCAAATACTCTTGTGCCGCATATGGAGACACACAGAGCACTAAGGTAAGCTGAACTCTTGCACCAGGGCCCATGAGCCTTTAGCTACGCCCCTGGCTACATCTGTACCTTACATGGAACCAGAGATCTCAGCATCCATTGCTTCAGTTGCTCTGCTAGATTTTCTGCAGGCTGGCAGCTCATGATGCGTGTGAAGTACAGCTCAGGCCCAGGTGAATGCAATACCAGGCATAGCGGTCATATAATGTATGGTACTGTGCTTAGTGTGCGGTGAAGAGGCTGCAGCTCTTACTGGAGCACCACAGCCTCTTCAAACAGGTGATCGGCGGCGATGCCAGGAGTTGGACCCTCACTGATCAGTTATTGATGACACAATAATTTAAATGAACATCCAAAGTGGTTCTACTAAAAAATGTGCCAGCAACAGAGTAAATTTATAATGGAATATATATATATATATATATATATATATTTATATAGCATTCCACTCATAAAATAATTAAAGTTAACTTTAGTACAAAATGGTGTCCGATGCCAAAATGAACAACATTCTTTTGGCCAAAGTAGGGTTGGTCATTATGGGGGTTAATATTCTGATACAGGGCCAGAATGCTGGGTAGGCAAGCGTATGTGCCCACCTCTGGTGCCAGCTAGCCACCATAAGAGGGGCCACAATCATGGCTGCATCTGCAGACATTCAGTAGAGCAGCACAAGAAGTCTTGTGTGATCACAACATCGCGCAAGACCCAGCACAGGAGTGGTGATATCATGGAGACCATCTGCCAGCAGTGCAGACAGGGGCGGGAAACTGGAGTGAGGTAAGTGTTTGCTTTTTGTTGTTTTTTTTTACACTGAGCAATGGCAATACTAGTACCAAGGAAAGGGGAGGGAGCATTATATACACATTGCATTACAAGGGGAGGTGTGCATTATATATTGGTACTAGGGGGTTGCACTACAGAAGGGTATTGTATACTGGCACTACGGAATGGCATTATATACTGGCTGTACAAGAGGGAGTGTTATATACTGCCATTACAGGGGGAGATGGAGGAGCATTATATACTGGCACTATGGGGTGGAGGAGCATTATATACTGGAACTATGGGGGAGCATTTTATAAGGGGGCATTAGAGCTACAGGGGCACTGCAGGAGGGTATTGTAAATCTTGGGGGCACTATGGTGGCATTATTACAACTGGGGGTACTGTGGGGACATTATTATTATTGGGCACAATATGGAGGGCATTACTTGGGGAGTATCATCACTATTGGAAGCACTATTGTAGTGTACCAGACCACAGGGTCATAAGTGAGTGTTGTAGTGTCACAGTGTTAATGGTGCTGGTGGATATGTTACTCACAGTTTGGTGACTATGGCTCCCTGGGCCGGCGTGCAGGTATGTGGAAGGGGGACACCAATCCCTTCGGGCACTCGCTGGTTTTCAGGAGCTCTGCTGGATGGTAAGGCGAGGTGCCTTTCATGGTAATGTATTAGGGTGTCGGTCGGGAGGGACCCTGATGGTTTTCGTGACGCCAGCGCCTTGCGGCACAAAGTAGAGTAGGTGTAGAATAAAGAGGTGGCAGCATGTGTCAAAACAATTGAACTTTACTTTTGCCTTGGGAGATGAGTCCTTCTTTAAAGTGCAGTTTACAGTTATTTCTCTTGGCAATAAATATCAGTAAAGATGCTGCAAGAATTTCCTCTTTAGGCTGGTTACTTCAGTAGTGAGTCTGAATATAGATGTTTCTCTTCTTATAATCAAATAATCAATCTTTACTGCGTAGTTGCTAGTTTTTTCAATCCACCTTAGTTAGACCTGGCTCTGGATATTATACAAAATATATCTATCTTTAGATTAGCATCCCCACAGGGCAGTATCCCTGGATGGCAGGCATCACATCATCTGCTCCATTATTTTGCATAGGGTGCATTTGAATAAAATATAAGTCCATAAGAGTCCATAAAAACTTCAGGCAGTTGTCACATCGACCAGACTCACACTATCCAGTTTGGCTCAGGTTCTAGAAGCTTAGACTTGGTACAGGCCACAGGATACCTGGCTTGGCCAGAGCCAGGCTGACATGGCAGCTACATGGTGGTTAGGCATCTTGTTTTCTCCTCTCTCTCTCTCCTGTACTTAACTTGTCTGTTACTTCTCACTAACTGAACTGAACTTCCAACTCTGAACTGAACTTGTTCTAACCTGTTGCTGAGATATTTATATGTAAGGCAACAGCACCACCTACTGGTGTAAAAATAAATAGCAGCTACTCAGCCTAAATAGGTTCTTGCAGCATGTGGTTATAAATAGCATATAAATACAGTTGACATGGCTAGTATACATAAACAGTTTGATGTGTCCCTTTCACACCATATGTGGGACACTGCACTATTACTAATGAGGACAGTCTGGGAGCACTATTACAATGGGGTGACTTGTGATCTGTATGGCACTGTTATTTTTGACTTTCTGACAGTGTGGTGTGTGTGGGCATGGGGGAGCACAGTATTGAGAGCAGTAGCAGGATGACACAATGGTCTGTATAAAATTTGGGGGCTGATCTGGGCACTGCTTAAACTTGGGGTCTGATCTGGGTTCTGTATAAAATTTGGGGGCTGATTTGCAAAATTTGTAACAGTCCCCCATCTACCATGTGCCACATAGTAATACTGGTGTCTTCTTATGTGGCAGAGGAGGCTGCACACCCCTGACCAAAGATATCTGCATGTAATGGTCTGGACCAAATGGAGAAGAAAAGGACAGTGAAGAACTCAAATCTGTGGAGACATCACCTGTAAGTCACTGGATCTGCCCTTCACTGCTTCTTTTAAATGTGTTTAAATCTCTTTACTAGGAATTAATACCACTTTTAATTGATTCGGGTGGGGGTGGGGGGAAGGGGTAATTTGCCTGCTCCTCATAGGGTGCCGAAATACCTTGTCTTGGCCCTGTTCTGATACTTCGTATTTGTTTATTACATAGAGTATAAAACTGTATTTAAAAGCAAACATTCAAGAAAATCACTGATAGCTTGATCCTTTAAGGTCCCTGACACTTCCAGTAAAACATTACAAGAAGTTAATAATTCTCTGGTGGTCGGCTGAATGGAGAATGACTGTGCATTGAATAAACACATCAGGTGAAAAAAAGGTAAGTTCCCTTGCCTGCAGGGAAATAATTTGTGCATTTCCTGCACGGTTTATATTGGAGCACACCATAATGACTTAAACTAGCCTGTGGTATTACAATGGTTTTAGTTGTCTATGACTTCTTCATATTTCACAGATCCTAAATGGTAACAAACTATTAACAATAATGACCACAGCTTGAAAAGCACAATCATACTTGTTTATTGGACTCTGTACAGAAGATCTCTGTACACCCGCAGGCCTAGATTTACTAATGTGTCTGCAGGGAGAATCTGTCTAAAAGTGCAAATTGACAAAATTTTGGTAAAATTTGGCACACCTATGGTTTGTGCAACTTTATTTTACTCATTCAGATGTGAAAGGATTTAAAAGTAAAGGCCATGGTTTCAAGGGAAAGGGTGTAGTCTGATGTTTTGCACCTAAATTATGCCACAATTCATGCATAAAATTCTTCTCAAACTAAGCCAACCAATAGTTGGTATAGAGCTAGACAAAATGTGTCGATCCCTCCACCAGATTTATCATCCAGCCCAAGCTCTTATGATAAATCTGGTGTAGGTCTAGACAGCCTGTCTAAGTTTCGCCATCTTGAGGATCAGTAAATCTGCCCCACAGTGAGTTTGTACTGTACTGAAGTGCTAAAAGAGCAGCCCATGCACTGTGAACAGGGCTCTGCCATGTGCATGTCCTTCGGTTAGAATCACATTACCAATTTTAAGACTTTTTTGGGGGCCAAATGAGTGGTTAAAAAAATAAATAAGTACTATTAGGGTTTTTAGGGTTTTGTATGTTTTCACACATGACACATTTGCCACCAAAAATATGTGTCATGAACTTGAACGGAGTTGTTTCTGCGCCATGTGAATGGATTTATACAAGCTTCATAAGGCTTCATATGAATGGCACATTTGCAGCAATTGTACTCATGAAAGGCATATGTGCAGTGAATTTGTTGCAAACATTTTTGCTAATGAGAATCAGTTGTGTTCATCTGAATGGTGTTCTTTCTGAAGCAAACACATGTATTGCTGCAATCCTTACTCGGGTGAATGGGACAGTCATAGACATTTCTGCAAAAATTAATCTATGAATTCATCCTATGGGCGGCTGTACACATTCAGTAGCTGTCAGATGAATGATCTTTTGCCCAACAGCTATCTGTTCCGAATCCCTCATACACATATATGTTTGTTTTGGCTCAATTTTCAGCTGCACCTTATCTCCTGGGGGAACAGAAGGATAGGGCAAAAATATTCACTTCTCCTGATCATTCTCTACGACATCATCTGCCTTGGGAGAGTTGTAAGCAACCCATACACATTAGACTGTCCGTTGAGTTCAGGTTTGGCCAACAATACATTAATGTTGCCTTGCGTCTTTCCTCTCTCCTTTTTGACCCACTTCTGGCTTTTGGCTAAAAAAGGCATCAAAACTGCATGTGTCAATCTAGTTGTTATCTGTTGTATTACCATCACAATCATCTGAGGAATTTGCTATTTTTATGAGATGGTATAATACAAAGTCACTTCAGAGCAATATTCCCCCATGTATTTATGGCCTATAAAAATGTGCCAATGCCAGATAAGTGTAGGTCACATCTTGGGGATCCACAGTCTCCATAGAGATCAGTGGACACATGTCCATGCTTGCACACTGCCCTCTCCATTGGACTCATGTGCGGACTGGCAATAGACCCCACAGGGCCACCAAGCCCGTCTCTTGGCTTCCAGCCAGGTACGTAAAGATCTAATGCGCTCAGTGTAAATGTAGGAGCATCAGGTATTTATGCCGCTGGCCAGAGGCCGCAGGTGCCCTCCTGAATTCAACTGTATTGCCATCCTCAGGACGATGATACAGTTTCATACTGTGGAGCAGGCTGCAGTATTTTGTGCTGCACTGTGGCATCTGATTCTGCTGGGGCACTATATTGTGCTGTACTGTAGTATTTTGTTCTGCTGGGACGGTATTTTGTTCTGCACTACAGTATTGCTGACCCGCCTACTTCTTTTGTGCCAGCTTATGTCAATTTGGACCTGG
This sequence comes from Rhinella marina, assembly GCA_900303285.1. Classification (NCBI taxonomy): domain Eukaryota; kingdom Metazoa; phylum Chordata; class Amphibia; order Anura; family Bufonidae; genus Rhinella; species Rhinella marina. The sequence goes on from ONZH01015780.1 coordinate 11,424, forward strand.
CTACAACATGGTGCCACTTTCTGTTTTTTTCCAGGGCCATTTTAAGTTTGTAGTCTTTCCCTGAAGGGAGTTATGTAAAGAGGTGAGCACCTTTTAGGTATTAGCTTTTGGGTAAAAGATAAAATAGTCTTCTATATGCATGTGTTTAGGAGCTGACATCACCGCAGCATTATTAGGCAGAGAAGATGATGAAACTTGAAACTAGCTCTCTGCCTATTACTATATGCTTTCCTCATAACCTGCCTCCTTTCATCATTGTGTGTAATGAACCAAAGTGTGATATCCCTGCAGGGCAGTGGAGGCCCAGACCGAGTGAGACGCTATGAAACTGGGTAAGGTCATATGCTGTCAGGCAAAGGTGAGAAATATGACAGAGGTATTTGACCCATTGACCCTTTCAATCAAAGGTCCAGTAAGCACCGCTCATTATGTAATTTGTAGGAGGAGAGACAAGTATAATTTTTTATTCGTATCTTCAGGAAGGTTTATCTGAAGAGATTCAGATAAACCTGTACATAAGATCAACAAATCATAGAAAAAAATGTGTAAAGCAGGGATGCACAGCGTTTTGTGATTGGGGGCCACATTGGTAGACCAACTCAATGACGAGGGCCGAAAATAAAATTTAAAGCGGTATTAAAAACTGAAATACTGTATTTATGGCATATTGAACACACAGTATATACTATTAATGTCTATTTGCAGTTACCAGACTCCCATCTAATGGACGAAATACATGAAAAATACATGTGAGCAGCCACAAGACATGGACATACATGTCTGTTACCAGATGGTTGGGGGCCGCACAAAATGGTATCGAGGGCCGCATGTGGCCCCCGGGCCGCAGGCTGTGCACCCCTGGTGTAAAGGAATGCTATGCATGAAGTCCTATCTGCAAGCAGCATGTTGTAGAGCAGGAGGAGCTGAGTAGATTGATATATAGTATTGTAGGGAATATTTGGTTTAATTTGTATTCATATAAAGAGTAACTACACTTTTTTCAATTTTTGATATGTCATAGGGACATATCTGAACTGTTCATTGACGGGGGTCCCAGCTCTGAGACCCCCACCAATCACTAAAACAAGGGGTCAGAAGCGCTCAGCCAAGCGCAGCTTCTCCTTGCTGCTGAGTGCGAGACTGTAGACAAACTCACTCTATTGAGTTCGTCTACAGTCTCACGCTCAGCAACAAGGAGAATTTGCACTCGGCTGAGCGCTTCTGGCCCCTTGTTCTAACGATCGGTGGGGGTCTCAGAGCTGAGCTGGGGGTCTCTGATATGTCATCAAAAATTTTTAAAAAAAGTATTGTTACTCTTTAAATCTCTGATCTTTCTATGCTTAGAAGTCCAGTGGGCTGTCCTAGTTAGTTATTAACAGATGATTGTGCATATAGAAATAGCTGATTAGGCTCACCCACTGGACTCTTAAGGCTAGAATGAGCAGATATTTAAATGGATAAAATATAGGTTACACTGAATATTTTCCATAAAAATATTTATCTGCTCAGCTCTTCCTGCTCTATCACATGCTTCCTGTAGAAGTGCTTGTTTAAATGGGTATTGCAGTAAAGTAACTTAATTTTTGAAAAACTGCATTAAGGCTGCAAGCTGTGACCCAACAAGAACCCATACTTATACATATAACCAGAGTTTCAATTTACCTTGCAACCCATTTGTCTAGCTCCTTTGTGAGCCTGCAACACACTGAACATGGCTCCTGATCTTCCCTCACAAAACTACAATCCCCACAATGCCTAGCTTTCCTGCTGTGAGTTTGTGCTTGTTCATGAGTGTTGATCTTTATTGATTGGATGCCTGATATACAGTCCAGTCACGCCCCCTCTACTCTACACACTGAGCATGCTTGACCTAACAAAGGCTCAGAACTACAGGTCGATGCCATGGTAACTTATGAGGAAACACAGTGGGTGGCAGAGGAAGAAAACATCTTTTATTACTACTGAACAGTAAATATGTGAAATTGACATTATATTAGGTAATTATTGATGATGAATTAGTCTAAAACATACGTTATATTTATGGTAACCGGAATATCCCATTAATGGCAAGCTACCTTTAATATCAATGAGAAAATATTTAAGAAAAAATAGGTAGGGATAAAACAGCTGCTTTCACAGCCTTCAATTCAGTGTAGGCTACCAAGAAGAGAACTGGACTATCTAATAAGGAAATGGGGAAACCAGTATTTTTTATTTTTTTATTGAAATTTTTGCACAGCATACAAAGATCCATCAATGAAAGAAAGCATACAACTCTATGTTGCCAAGTACACACTCATCAATGACACATGCCATACATGTTATCTCTAAAACAATAAAACGGTATAGCATCAAACCAAAACTCAAAACGGAACCCTTGTGCCAGTGTCCCATTTTCCAAAGTCTGAAAACTTTCCTCCCGTGCCATTTGAATGTGGCATAGGACTCATAGTCGGAAAAAAATTAAATATTTTTCAACTACCTGCTGGTAAGGATCTCTTGATGGTGACCACTCTGTAACTGTGCTGTTCCCATGGTCCCTAAATGGGATTTCTGAGACTTTTTAACTGATGACCCATTCTCTGGATAGGTCATCAGTATCTGATCGGTGGGGAGGGTCATCAGTAATAAAATGTCTTGGAAAATCCCTTTAACTAAACTAGGACTGATTTTAAAGTATTTGTACTGTGGGAGATCAATTCACACAAAAGATGATGTCTAAAGACTGCACACCTTTTCACATGGCTAAATAACAAAATTGCATAAACCAAAGTACAAATGGTCATTGCCAAATTTACTATACAATTTACTATACAATTTGTACTGCAATAGTTCATGCTATCATTGGTTGTTATAGCAGAGAGAATGTAAGAGAGAATGAAATAAGATTATATTTGGACCATTAGAAAATGTAAAATTTGAAATGCATTTTATCTGTAGGATTCCCAGGTGCATACGGAGAATCACCATTATGTAAAGTCAATACTAATCTTCTAGCTTTAAATTCATCATTATGTTTCAGACTGAGAACAAAGTGATGAATCTGATGGTTCTGTAGACAGAATAGAGATCCTGCTTTGCCTTAGGCATATTTCAGATCTAAAATCTACCATGCTACTTTATCCCACTTCTGCCACCATAACCACAGCCAAATCCTGTGAGGTTAATTCCTAAAACAGCATCAGCCCCTTGCTAATGAGTTTTATTTTTGTTAAAACCCTCTACTAGTCTCTGCTGAAATTCATGTACCATTTAGCTGCTCCCTGAATTAAAAAGGGGAGTCAAGCAAATTCAAATAAAGGGGGTGGGTAGGCTATTCAGTTCTGCAGCTGGCAGCCCTCCCTTCTCTCAAGTCTGCCTTCCGGGCACAGAAATTGTAAAAGAAGAAACATGTGCTAAAGTTCTCCTATACACCTGCTTAACAGTTACATTTAGTTTCATGGATATCAAGATTAGAGATTTAACAAATTGTGAAGATAAACTGCTCAGAACTCAACTGTTTATCTGTAGGGGGGTAGAATTCAGGGCAGGTCTTTGTCCAAGTAATTTTTATTGGCGGATCTGATGAGAGATGAGTGCTCATATGGTCTTATCCATCAGGGAGCAAGAGATGCTACAGAATGCGGCTTAGCTTTAAGATTAGAACAAGCATTGCAACATACAGAGACTCCCACTGATGCACAAAGATGGCTCTTTGTGCAAGATCCCAAGCAGAAGACTTTAAACCTCTCTTCATGTTGGTGAATGAAAGAGTGAAAAAAGAATTCATGTCCCCCTCTCTCACCTCCCTTTACAAATGCTCTACCAAGTGCTAAGTGTGCTAATCTAATTACACAGAGCATTGATGGTGTCTGTACATCTCTCTTGTTATTTCTTCACATGGACTAACACGTCTGCACACCGCTTGCTACTTAACACACTGCTCCCTTATTAAAACATTGACTTTGTGGAAAATGATATCCCTGTTTGCCCAAGTCTGCAGAACATTTGTTTGATACAATGAATTAGACATGACACGTTGGCTGCAGACTGAAATGCGTCTTCTGTCTCCTAGACAAAACCTGCATGATGTTACTCATTCACTGCTATTCTCGGTTCTCAACCAGGGGATGGTTACTGGTAAATGAAAGGTGAACAACAAACTTATTTTACTACCAATTGTTTCAATTCACATATGTTACAATAAGAAAATTAACTACCACAGACCAAGGAATCGTCATTAATAACCTTCTAAAAACACACACATATGTATATGTGATAAATATGAGATGGAGAGATATGAGATGGATTAATAGATATGTATGCAACAGATGGATGGATGGATGGATGGAAGATATAGATGTGAGATTCCAGAAGAAAACAGATCAAAGATAGAGGTTGCTATGTCTCTAAGACACAAGGCCAATGAGATAACACTCCACAAGTTTGTGGTGAACAAATAGTGGTTTCTTTTGGTCACCGATGAACAACTTTTCAGCCCAGCTCAATGGGGCTAAAGCCTGAGAAATGGGATATAGCTTTACCAAAGCTTGAGAAAGGCCATATTAAAGACTTAGGGGGTCATTTAAGCCCTTGCTCTGGCTGTGGATCGCTGAAGTTATGTAGAGGCGCCGGCCTCTACATAACTTCAGCGCATCCAGCACCACTTCTTAATGTAAGCCTGCTTCCCATGCTGAAACATCACACATGGGTGAATACAAGGAACCACTATTTTTTCACCACATAATTTGGAGTGCTTTCTAAACAGAGTAGAAAAAGCAGCACAGAATGTCAGAAAATAGGATATCTCTGGTATATGGCTCAGTCCCCCAAAGGTAAATAAGGAAAAGAATTGAGAGCACTCCATAAATTAACTGAAAATAAAGCTTATTTATTCACCCATATGTTCAAATGCAATGTTTCAGGATGCCATGTTTGAGCTTTCCTCAAGCAAATTTCTCAAGCTTTTTTCTAACCATCAGCAATGGACCTAAACGCTCCACAATGTTTGACTTCAAATGCCCTAGTCGTGCCCTTAGGTGTGTTGTACTCTTATATCTAGTACCAATTACCTCCACTATCTAGCTACTTACTATGCAGTATATTGCTGGCTTTGTTTCCAGCAGCAGCTTCCTGGCTCACTCCTCAGTCTGTCTCCCCCTGCTGACATGAGGGCAGGATAACCTCAATGTGGTTTCTAACACACACATTTACAATGCAATATTATATTACATTTTTGTCAGAGCGAGGTGCAATATCAATATATTCCTATATTCAGCACGACTCATCTGCAATGTCCATTGAATTCTGCTCAAGGTATTTTATACATCCACAGTGACAATGTGCCAACATAGACTACCTGCAAGATTTCCCACCCTTAAAACAACTATATCTGATGGTTTATCATCCCAGGGCAGTAGCTTCTTTTGTAGTACTCAGCAGTAAAAGACTCACATAGCTGTATCTAACACTGCACATTACACATACAATGTATTATAGATAACAATTAAAGATGCCACTTCATGTTCATATGTAGTCTTAGCATAAAACGACATGACTATACTGACAAGAACGGTTTATTGCATATTAAATAGGTCAGTAGTAAAGCTGGTAACTTTTTGCAGACCAAGAGCTTGAATAGTATTGACTTCAATTTAGCATGCATGTGCTCTATGTGGAATATAATGTTATTGCCACAGAACTGCAACATATTTTTTTCCTCTCGAAGAAAAGCATTTAGTTAAGTACCATATTTTCACCATAAAATGTTACTATAAGTTGCATAAAAGGAAAATAAAACAATATAGGCCCAGACGGTGCAAATTGTTGGAATTTGTGTTGTATATGACTGATGCCTGCCCACCCTGAGTTGATTCTGTTTCTAGCAGAGGACATTAGCCTGATGGAGTGTGTAGCAGGTCGCGCTGTCAACTCCTGTTATGCTTCTAGCATGAAGTGACAGATTCATCTGCATCCACCCTGCCTTCTATTCAATTCCTTTCACCACTACAGCGGTGGGTTAAACCGTAACAGGTTGAGCAGTGAGTGAGAAATACAAAGAAAGTCACCAGATCTTCCAAATAGAAGAGTGTTCTTTCTTTATGAAATAATCAACAGACCCAACCATGTAAGATTTTGTAATTGAACTTATTTATAACGTAGAAAAAAATAAAAATAATCAATATAGTTGGTAAAATACACTTCACTTCTATAAAGGTTACAATGTAGATTTCACTGATAAATAATGAAATCACATACAGCATCTGTTGCTTTATAATATAAGTAAAGCCTTTACAGTTATAGGACTTAAAAATTGAAATTGTTTAAACATTTTATGGTAAAATTGTCAACACAGTAGGCAGGAAACACACTTACACCGTGAGCCCTGACTTGCACCCAACTCGCTGTCCCTGCCTACTTGCAGAGCAGGCCCTAAGCGGCAAGTACAGAACTGGGCGACTGTCCCTATGCTGGTTAAGTTCAGGGAGCCAAACCAAGCATCCATGATAAAAACTGCATGGACCTGTTCACACAACTGGAACCAACAACAAACAAACACACAAAGAAAGGTAAGGCAGAAAATAGTCAAAGCCGGAAGATCAATACAGTACCAAATCACAGAGCAGAAGGTGGTCACACGTAGCCAAGCCAAGGGTTAATACTGGATGGGAAACGGTACAAGATCACTAAGCAGAGAGAGAAGTCAAGCCAAAGTCAAATTCAATAGCAACAATGCAAAACTACAATAGCAACTGGAGCACAGCAAGGGAAAATCTATAACTGGCAAGGGTGTATTGCCGTCAGGAATTTACACGGTGCTCCATTAGTCAGAACACAGTCTCCTCCAGCATCCACCTGCTGTGGGGAGAGAGAGCTTTGCATCCAGTTGCTGATGGTGCTGTTGCATCATCAGGGTGCGTGGCTTAGCACGTAGTCTCTTCTGTCGCAGTTGAACCAAACCTGGAGATCTCATCGCTGGAGCCTGAACAGGTAAGTTTGTGATAAAAATAACTAGGTAACCAAAAATAGTGTCAATTATAATGGCAACTAATACCGCAAAATATAAGCTCAGCTGTACTGGTACCCCAGAGGCTGATCAAAAGCAACATGGCACCCATAAATCCATCAGAATCTGCACTGCATAAGACAAACGGTGGTTCTTAATTTCTGAATCCTGCAGTGTACCCGAACAGCAGTTTATTTACACATTTATGACATTTCTCTACCCAGTTGAACTCGCATAACAATTTAAGGGGGTGGTGTTTCTTAGATGGCATAAGCTGGGCACAACATATCGGGCTTTAAAATGCCATATCTGTGGAAAATTTACAATTTTCATTTTGCACAGTCCCCTGCCCATTAATTTCTGCAAAATACTTTTGGTGTCAAAATACTCACTCCACCCCTTGATAAATAACTTTAGGGGTGATGTTTACAAAATGTGGTCACTTATTGGGGGTTTTCACTGTACAGGTACCTCGGGATCTCTGCAAATTGATGTAGTATCTGAAAACCATTCCAGCAAAATTCACACTCCAAGAGCCAAATGGTGCTCCTTCCCTTCTGAGCTTTGCCGTTTGCGGATATAGCAGCTTACATCCACATTTATGGCATTTCTGTATCCAACAGGACTTACCTATGAATTCAAGGAGTGTGGTGTGAGTTTCAGATGGCACATGATGGGCACAACCATATTGAGCACCAAAGTTCGCATGATTTTCCACAAAATAGCTATGGTACCTTGTATCAAACTGTTTGAGGGACAGGGTTTTTTAAAATTTGGTCACTTCCTTGGAGTTCCATTCATTGTTTCATCCCAAAACCTCTACAGTTGTCAGTACAAGAGGTGTAAATCACCACATTGGGCCTCAAAACGCGCATGGTGTTCTTATACTCCTGATACAGAGAGTAGAGCACGGCCACATATAGGCTGTTTCTAAAACCAGGAACACAGCATAAAAATAAGAGGACTTGCATTTCACACTGGCACCCAATGGGCACTTCTATACGCAGTGAAGCCCACCTAAATATAAGGGGGGAAGGTCTCAGATAGCACAAGCTAGGCACAGCATATTGGTTACTAAAATGCCATATCTGTGAAAAAATTGCATTCTTCACTTTGCATCATCTATTGTGCATTCATTTTTGAAAAACACATGTAGGGTATAAATGCTCACAGTGCCCCTTGGTACTGGTTGGTGTGGTTTTTTAAATAGGGTGACTTCTTTTTTATTTAACCTTCAGAGCCTCTGCAGTTGTTGTCCAGTGCTGTATAACTCACCAAACTAGGCCTCAAATGAACATGGTGCTCTTTGTTTTGTGAACTCTGCAGTGCACCCAAACAGCAGAAATATTGTATTTGGGAAAAATAATGTAACAAAATTGGGATGCTTTTTCTCCACCACTCTTACCACTTTCTTGAAGGGCCTAGTTTCCAAAATGGGGTACGTTTTTGGTGTTTTATGTTGTAGTGGTACCCCAGGGGCTTTGCAAATGTGAAATGACACCTGAGAACCATTCCAGCAAAATCCATGGTCCAAAAGCCAAATGACACTCCTTCCCTTCTGAACCCAACCATGTGCCATACAGCAGTTCACGACAACATATGGGGTTATACCATATTCAGAAGAAAATGGGTAACCAATTGTGGGGTGCTTTTTCTTACTTTACCCCTTTTGAAAATGTAACAGAGACCACTAGTGTGAGGCAAAAATTGTAGAACCCAGACAAGTAGTGTCATACAAGATGCAGTCACATTCCTGTAAAAACATCACAAAAGGATTTTATTTACTAGTGCATGAAATGTTATTAGTATTATAGTCTTCATATATGCATCCTTTATAATGTTACTCATTATGTACTGAGTATATAGTAAATAAAAATTTACACTGGAAAAGGAGTAAAGTAACAAGAAAAAGTGAAAGAAGGTATATCGTCCAAATTACCTGAGGCTATATTCCTAACACCCTTCACTTACTTCCTATTCCTGCAGCCTGTGCACCGCCAAGCACACAAAGAGACGTTTAAGCTTCTCCTCTGCCCTAGGCCATCAGCCCTTCAGTATCCCTTATCAGTGGGATAAAATGCAGTCACTGAGCCTGAGGCAGCATCAGCACTGTTCTACTCTGCATCTAGTCCATTCTCCTGCGCCTGAAGAAGGTTATCACTGCAGCCTCAGCCCCTTACAGCTTCTGTTTAGGAAACTACATATTAGCCCTGTGGCTATCAACATGGCTACTAAATCTTATTGCTGTACTGCAATCAATACAGGACAGATTAAACACCCATTGTGTCTGGGAATTAATTTAGCAAACATGTTGTTTCTCCAAATCTCTATCGTCTTAAAATTCTGAATGTTATTTTACCTATCAGTTTTATGTTATGGAGAAAAGGGTAATGGAGAAATTGGCAATGCATGAATAATCAGGGTTTATTTTCAGCTTTGTAAAGAAAACTCTTGTTTTTATTTTTGTCATCTTTTTGATTGTGTCCACATTACTATTGGGAGATTGTCCCCAGAAGTGTGGCAATCACATACAGTTACATATAACACTACTAGCCTTACCCATAAAATCTCTGTTGGCTGAACTGTCATCTATTTGACATCTCCCTACTCCAAATACCCCATTAAAAAAAGGAAAAGCTTGGCTTAGGCAAATGTGCAGGTAAAGGGAAATCTTACTGCAGTGCCTTAACTTACAAGAAAACAAATTACTGGACTTGTGGAATTATCTATGATTGGCTTATAATCAGGATATCCCTATACACATTGTTATGGCCTTGGATGTGGACCCACTGTGCCAACCAACCAGTTTAACTTTGGGCTAGACCTAAAGGCATTATCCTGGCAGTCCCTTGGTGTACACCCTTTCACCCCTATACAGGGATCTGGAAATCGCTGCAGTGAACCACCAGACCTCTACCTCCTAGAATAGTCACAGTGTAGTTGGCAGCTGTCCCACGGGGGTCAGAGACACCAGTGTAGGGCATAGAGGGAATAGGCAAATCCCTAGTCAGTAGGCTGAGGTCAGGGCAGGCAAAGTTCATGCAAATACGGGAAATTGAATCAAGGTCAGGGCATGGCAGCACAGGGTCAGAACGGTAAATCAGGCACAGGTCAGGCAGCAGAGAATCAGGCTCAGGAAATGGGCAGAGGTCGGTACAGGGGCAGATAACAAAATAGCACACCTTTACAATTAACTCACCCTATTGCTCAGGCACCTTCCCACAAATTGGTAAAGATTGGGACATACGCTGACCCTTTAAGAGCCAGAGGGAGTGCACGTACGCCCTAGCAGGTCCAGACCTCCGGAAGGCAGAGACCCAGGATCAGTGAGTAGAGCGAGTGGAAGTGAGTAGAGTGAGTGGAAGCGCTATAACACACATTAGATAATAAGCATGTATTGTTTTAATATGTTGGGACTGTACTACAGTAATAATCAGTGGCAGACAGGTGGACTTCTCATTGATGACATCTCAGGGATATTCAGAGATATGATCAGTGTTTCACTCCTATGGACAGATCCTTTAAATGTATGCCCTTACAATTGTATAATGGCTGTTGGTCCCTGTGCACCATGCAACATCTTATAGGTGCATGTCAGCCTATGGCTGAGTGTCTCTGATTTTTTAAGTCTGCTCAGACCTGGCACAGGTACCTTTTCTTTTTCATTTGAGAAAGTTTTTATTGTTTGCCATTTTGGATTTGCCCAGGACTCATTCCTCACTCTGTGTTTTGATCACTGTCTACTCTATCCTGTATCTGTCTTGTCACATAGAAGCCCTGACTTTGGAAAACAATGCTTCAGTCTGGTTTCTAGCTTTGGAAATCATCTACAAGTTCTCAGTAATTGCTACTTCAGGATATGACCTGAGGATTCCCTTTAAGGGGGTTTGAAGGTAAAAAATTCAAAATCCCTTAAATTGCAACCCCTAGTTTAGCCACAAGCCAATAGCAGAATGGGAAAAATTTATTAAGGCCAGTGTTTTTTATGGCAGTCTTAATACTAAAACACACTGACACACAGATTTATTAAGAGGCACATGTCTGGGTGGCAGAAAATGTAAATTGGTTTACATTGGCTGAACTTTGTTGTGCCAATCACAGAATGCAGCGATTATGAACAGTACTTGCTGTAATCATCTCTGCGGCCAGAATATGCTGGAGCAGTCATGTGCTGGTACAACATAGTCCATGGTGGAGCTGGAGGATTAAAAGGCGAGTAAAGGTTTATGTCACACTGCTATATTTAGGCAAAAAAACCCTGACCTATTTAACCAAATATTAATAATGTGGATGCAAATACTTTTGGAACTTATTTTTCTAAAACACAGTTGGGTAACTAAGGCTCCATTCACACGTCCTGTTTTTCTTTCCTGATTCGATCCTGATTTTTTAAGGACCCATTGAAATGAATGGATCCAGATCAGGATCAGGATCGAATCAGGAAAAAAAAAACAGGACGTGTGAATGGAGCCTAAGGCCCCATTCACACGACCGTATGAATGGGGCCGTATCTATCCGCAAAAATGCGGGAATAGATGCGGCTCCATTCACCTCTATGGGGCCGGGAGCTAGCTCCGTGCCGCGGCTCTTTTGAAGCATGTCCTATACTTGTCCGTGCGCACGGACAAGTATAGACATTTTCAATGGGGCCGCACGGCGTGTGTTCCGAGTGCTGCGGAACACACGCCGGGCGGCCCGTTTGCGGCGCAGTAATGCGGGCCCGCAAATATACGGTCGTGTGAATGGGGCCTTAATATACCTTTTCTGTTTAAAAACTACATGAAAACAATAATGCGTCTTAACCCCTTCAGTACCGAGCCACTTTTCACCTTAAATCCCAGGCCGATTTTTGCAAATCTGACATGTGTCACTTTATGTGGTAATAACTTTGGAACGCTTTTACTTATCCAACCCATTCTGAGGTTGTTTTCTTGTGACAATAGTAAATTTGAGTCAATATATTTCACCTTTATTTATAAAATAATCCAGAATTTACCAAAAATGGGGAAAAATTCACAATTTTCTAAATTTTAACTTCTCTACTTTTAAGACAGATAGTAATACCTCACAAAATAGTTATCAATCAACATTAACCATATGTCTGCTTTATGTTGCCATAATTTTTGTAAATGTCATTTTATTTTTTTAGGATGTTAGAAGGCTTAGAATTTTAGAAGCAATTTTTCAAATTTTCAAAAAAAATTTCCAAAACTATTTTTTTAAGCACCAATTCAGTTATAAAGTGATTCAGTTATAAAGTGACCCATAAATGACCCCATTTTAGAAACTACACCCCACAAATTATTAAAAACTGATGTTACAAACTTTGTTAACCCTTGAGGTGTTCCACAAGAATTAAAGGAAAATGGAGGCGAAATTTCATTTTTTTGCAGATTTTTTATGTTTTTTTTCTTGCAACACAGCAAGGGTTAACAGCATAATAAACCTCAATATACATTACTCTGATTCTGCAGTTTACAGAAATACTCCATATGTGGTATTAAACTGCTGTCGGGGCACATGGCAAGTTGTCAGAATGAAAGGAGCACAACATGGTTTTTGGAGGCAGATTTTGCTAGAATGGTTTTAGGCACCATTTTGTATTTGAAGAGACCCTGACGTACCTCTACAAGTGGTAACCCTCAAAAAGTGACCCCATTTTGGAAACTATACCCCTCAAAGAATATATTAAGGGGTGTACTGAGAACTTTGACCCCCTAAGCGTTTTAAGGAATTTGGAAACACTTGGCTGTAAAAATAAAAAGTTCATTTCTTCCAATAAAATGTTGCTTTGGCCCCAAATTTTTCATTTTCACAAGGGGAACAGGAGAAAAGGCACGCCATAATTTGTTACCCATTTTCTCCTGAATATGGCAACACCCCATATGTAGTGGTAAAGGACTCAGAAGGGAAGGAGCACCATATGGCTTTTGCAGTGCAGATTTTGATGGATTGGTTTACGGGTGCCATTGATTTATATTTTTTGAGTCATTGTCTTATGTGGGGGTTCAATCTTTGTGGGATGAGGTGACGTTTTCATTAGTACCATTTTGGTGTATATATGACTTTTTGATCACTCGATATTATGCATTTTTAAGGTGACAAAAAATTACTGTTCTGGCATAGTTTTTATTTATTTTATTTTTACAGCGCTCACCTGACAGAGTATATCATGTGATATTTTTATAGAGCAAGTTGTTACGGACGTGGCGATACCTAATATGTCTATTATTATTATTTTTTTAGTTAAGTTTCACACAGTGAAAGCATTTTTGCATAGAATAAAATCTATTGCCATGTTCTGAGAGCCATATTTTATTTTTTTTCCTGGCAATTGTCTTAGGTAGGGTCTAATTTTTTGCGGGATGAGATGACGGTTTGATTGGTACTATTTTATGGTACTTACGATTTTTTGATCACTTGGTATTACACTTTTTGTGAGTCAAGGTGACAAGAATTGGCTGTTTTGGCATAGTTTTTTTTACAGCATTCACCTGAGGGGGCATGTCATGTTTATAGAACAGGTTGTTAGGGACGTGGTAATACCCAATGTGTCTATTATTTTTATTATTATTTTATTTCTATTATTTTTATTTTTTAGGCTACTTTCACATTAGCGCCAGCCTTCTCTGGCAGCCTGTTCTGGCGGGTGAACAGCCTGCGGATCCGTGCTGCCGCTAGTGCACATGTGCCGCCGGAAGTCCGCTCCGGCCCCATTCACTATAAACATGCTGAGAGGTGGCTGGAATAAAACTACGACATGTCAGAGAAATTGGACAAAAAACTACGACATGTCTGAGAAATTGGACAAAATCATGTCATCCTCATCCCTTTCTCCAGTACAGTTCTCTGCAGAACTGATCCATTAGTCCTCTGAGGACAGTGATTGGCTGCAGCAGTAACGTTATGTATACTGAAACGTTATCACTGCAGTTTGTAAACAAGCAGCAGTAGGAAGAGGAATTGCTTTTGTTATAAGAGAGAAATGCTGCTTTATATACAAAAATTTGGAGCTTTACAGTCCATAAATTGATAACATAATTGCAGTAGAAACTTTTGTGAAAGACACTAACATTACTTTTACTGTAAGGACTCACATCGGCACTAGACTTCCATTAATCGTTCCTAATTGTTCCTGTAACAGAGCAAAACAACAGAACACAGCATGCTATGCTATTTTGTCTATCTTTTTAGTGGAAACTGCAACTGAGTCTCCCTAAATGTGCAATTGTTCTATCCAGTAAATCAACTATTTCAACTTTTTAAAGATGGCATTTCAGGATGACTTTTCTCGTTTTGCCATCCTTGCCTTCCAAGCGTCATTGTTTTTTCTGTTGGACAGGTTTCAGCGGATATATTTTGGGGAAAATATAAAGTACTAAAAAACATTTTTGGGGAATGAAATTGAGAAAAAAACAGCAATTCTGCAATTGTTTTTCTTTTTATCATTATTATTTTTAACAACATCCATGTAGTATACGAATCATAAGAACTTTATTCTGCAGGTCAATACAATTACAGCAATACCAAATATCTGCCAGATAACATTTAGTATATTATTTGTAGCTCAGGAGACTGAAAGGCCAAACTCCCTTTTACAGATAAAAATGATCATGTAAAACCTCATATAAAATATACAGAGTTTCATCTTGTTTGCCATATTTTTACCATATTTTGACCAAATCAAGGAGGAACATATGGAAAATACACAATGGATAGAGAAAACTGTGATTTTAATCAATGGACATTTATTAGTAATGAACAGTATGAACAAGACAATGAACAAACCACAAAAAATGCCACACGTTCACATGTGAACCCTTCTGCTGAATACATTTTACCTGCCTATAGTTTGTTAAAAAAAATTAGATAAGGGTAATCATCCATTTGTTTTACCTTGATGTGCTACTGATGACCTGTCACTGCAGTGGACTATACACAACAATGTGTGAGGAGCTATCAGTTGTTCTGTATAGAGGAATGCTCTGCAGTGCAGTTAGAAATTTCCACCATGCTGTAGGAATAGGACCTCACCTGTGGGATCTGTGAAACATTTGAGCAGAGGATCCTTGAATGGAATCTTTTTATCAAAGCACTTAATATCTAGTTCTTCTATCTCATGGTATAGTCATTTTCCAATTGCATTTTGTAACCTATCCAATAGTGATCTTGCTATTTCCAAAAATACCATTACCAGGCAAGTAGTTTGTTTAATTGTATCATGTGTTTCCAGTAATTAAGATTTTTAAGCTAGTGCCCACAGCCTGCCCTCTGAAACAGACGATTTATACTTCATACTGCTCCAAGCCACTCCGGTCCGCTGCACTCCACTGTCTCCATCTTCTGGTCCCCGTACTTTTTCTCTCAACTGGCTTCAGTCGTGATATGGCCACAAGCAGCAAGTCACCACTGAAGCCAGTCATTGGCTTGAGCAGTGAATTTTACCATGTACATGCACCGCCAGATGTAAACAGTGGGGAGACTGGAAGATGGAAACAGCGGGGCGAGCACGAGAAGAGAGGAGTGGAGCAGGTAAGTAATGAATCTTCTTTTTCAGGAGGAAGACTGCAGACTTAAAAATCATTATAACTGGAAATTAAATTAATAAATAACTTTTAAGGGTTTTCAGGGACTATAAAGTTGATGGCCTGTCCTCAAGTTGAGCCAACAATATCATGCTGGTGGTGGTCCAACTTTCAGCACCCAGTAAATCAGCTGATTTAAGGTGCCACAGTGCTACATTGAACTCCTCATCCATTTGATTGTTTATTAGAAATTACGGGGCTGTGTATGGTATAAAATGAAGGGGTGCGGCAAGACCCGTTCAATCAGCTTTGTAGTCTGGAAAACCATTTTAATAAATTGCATTGATGCATATTATGTGTCTAGAAGGCAACAATCCCATTTATTCCTATGAAATGAACATCACATGAATTATGGCGGCATGATCACGTTGATCTGCTCAACAAATGCTACAAAATTCATAGTATTGTACATTTTCCATTGTAATGGCTACTTTTTGTGCCAAAGGCAATACATTGTGCATTTAATATTCTGTTATTTAATGTATTAACATAGTACACACAATTACACTAAGGATTTTTAATGGTAACATAATGCATTTATATAAAAAATATATTCAGCTAAAACAATAGTCTTTTCTGAATGTTGATGAAAAAAGCATTCCGTATATTTATCTCATTGCTTGTGCAAAAGAATTGAGTTTACAGATTATTTGATGGGTATGTTATATCAGTGTGAACATTTATTATGTTTGTTGTTACTTTATTACTTCTTTGTACAACATCAAGGTGAATAAATACAGTAGTTACTCTCCCACTTCCAGTACTTGGCTGGGTACTTAAAAGTTGTAATAGTGGCCTTAAGTATATATTTTTTATATCTGGCTTTTCTGCACATGACATTATGTTTTTGTGACTATTTTAAGTTCAAAGCTGAAGAACCTTGGGATGGCCATTTTACACATATAGAAGAGGTATGATTTTCACTTTCTCATGCAGCTTCCTTAGTAGGTAATTTATTGCAGCCATGCTGGATGTACCTCAAGATCTCCTTCCGGTTGTCTAGGATAGTGTCAAAACTCTCCTGAAGCCTGTTCTGCTGATCCTTCACTCGTTGTTGAAGGCTTCTGATCCACCTTAGAAGAGCCAGTCTCCTATACATTGTCAATTGTGCATGGTGTTTCTCTTTTTCTTGCTCCTTTAGTTTTTCCTTGTCCTGTAGACTCTGGAAAGCTTCTGTCAGTGTCAGTGTGAGGGATTCTGAATCTGATGAGGATTCATCTTCAGAGTTCTCTATTTCAGGATTTTCCTGTTTAGTGGATTCTAAAGTAGGAGCTTTGGAGTCCTCCCAGGTAGTGTCAGTTATACTGTCAGGACTGTCAATGCTAAGTGAACTGCTGGCATAACCGTTGTCTTCTAATGGTGATCCTGGCCATTCGTTGCATCCCTTTGTTGACTCTTCAGCTGGTGTGTCCATCCCTAATTGCATTATTTCTGCCCCTTCCGGGGGGCTTCTGACTTCTTCCTCTGAGGAAGACAAGCTGATACCTTCAGACTTGGCAGCCTTCAGTTTTACCATTGCATTCTTCTTTTGATTGGTTCTGTTATCTTCTATGGGAATTTTGTCACTGTCTTCATTTAGTTTATCTTCCCAGTCACCTTCAATTCTCTTCTCCTGCCTCCAGTTTTCATTTTTATCATATGCCTCCTCCAAAATATTAAAGTTAGTGTCCTGTTTCCTCTCTTTGTCACTGGGA
This sequence comes from Rhinella marina, assembly GCA_900303285.1. Classification (NCBI taxonomy): domain Eukaryota; kingdom Metazoa; phylum Chordata; class Amphibia; order Anura; family Bufonidae; genus Rhinella; species Rhinella marina. The sequence goes on from ONZH01015780.1 coordinate 28,688, forward strand.
AATGGTATGCTTCCCAGAGGCTTACTGCCATAAAAAGGAGACTGATGAGGGCTGCTTTCAGGTTTCTGTATGGCAAACATCTCAGCACACGTTGTTTTACCTTTATCTGTTAAATTAAGTACAAGAAAGTCAGTTTCTTATGGTGGATTTACACTGCTAAATTGTCAAGCAGATTTTTGGGAACAAACATTGGTACAAAACGTTCTTTCCAAATAATCTGCCCTCGTAAATGTACTGCCCGATGAACTAGCACCTGATAAAACACTTGTTGATCAGGTGAAATGATCTTTTGGGCAGCACATTAAATCATTATTTCTGGGCAGCAGATTGTGTTGTGTGAACAGTGATCTACTACCCAGAAACCATTACTTCGTCCCATACAGTGGAGCCAATCCCTGCATTTAAATGTAGCACTTCATCTCCACTGATGAGCAGACAGTTACTCGGTAGAAACATTTATTACCTTAAAGGGGTTGTCCGAGTATGTTGTCCTTGGTATGTTTCTAACTAGTCAAATACAACAGCTTTTCCATACACTTTCTGCTTCTAAAGCTGCTGGCTTCTCAGGTTTCAATGAGGGTCACATGACCTGTGATGTCAGCTTGCCTCTCTGCTAATCTTGCATTCGTGCACCAGCAGATTAGAGCCTGTACACGAGAGGTCACTGTGCTGGCCACGCCCCCTGCTTTGCTGGGGCTGCTATCTGCTCTCTCCCTGGATTCTTTCAGATAAAACCTTAACTCCTTCAGTCAGAACACACTGAAGGCTTTACAACGGCAGCTGCAGATGTAAAGAGACACAGGATCTGCCCTCCTCACCCTACAGACACAGAGCTGACTGGAGCTGATCTGGAGGAGATGCAAAGTATTGTATTGTACAAGAACAGGTAGGGGGAAGACCCTGTGTGTATCAGCAGTGTCATTGTACAGCTGGGACTTGTAGTCCTACACATACAACATGCTGCAGAGTATTCCAGCAGACATGTCACTCAGGCTAGCTCTTGTATTCACTGCCTTTGCATAGCAGGAAGGGGGAGGGGCAGAGATTGTTATTACTGCATGTAAACAAAGACCAGAAGAGAACCAGGGAAATGTGGAAATATAGATTTTTTTTTTGCCTAAAACTTGCTTAACTTAGTTATATATTGCTGCCCATCAGATTTACAGTACTATACTTTTTTTCATAACTCGGAAAACCCCTTTAAGGCTCCAGTCACACGTCTGCATGAACAGGTCCGCATCCTTTCCGCAATTTTACAATATGGATATGGACGCATTCATTTCAATGTTGCCGCAAAAGATAAGGACAGCACACCAAGTGCTGTCCGCATCCGCACTTCCGTTCGGCGGCCCCGTAAAAAAAGATAGAGCATGTCCTATTCTTGTCTGCAGCCACGGACAAGAATAGGCATTTCTATCATAGTGCCAGCCATATGCGGTCCCCAAAATGCAGAACGCACATGGCCGGTGTCCGTGTTTTGCAAATCCGCAATTTGCGGACCGCAAAACACTTGTGGATGTGTGAATGGGCCCTTAGAAAGATATAGTTTACTATTGTGGATTTTACACATGAAATTGAACCCTTAAAGGGAAAGTTACACCAGGAAATGACCTATAATTTAAATCAAGTTTATATGTCAGACATTGTTTTAAAGAGTTTTTTAAATGTTAATTTCTAGAGATGAGCGAGCACTAAAATGCTCGGGTGTTCGTTATTCTAGTCGAACTTTTCCCGATGCTCGGGTGCTCATTTCAAATAAAGAACCCCATTGAAGTCAATTGGAGACTCGAGCATTTTTTGCAGGGGACCGGGGCTCTGCCTAGGGAAGGCTGGGTGAAAACCTGGAAACCTCAGAAAATGATGGAAACACCATGGAAATGGACAGGAAACAGCAGGGGCAGCATGTAGGGATGCCTCTGAGGCTCCCTAATTGCACCATTTTTTCTAAATCTGGCCAATAGTCTGGGGATGACCCCAAGGCAATTTTCAGGGACATGGTAATGGTGACCCACTTAAAAATGCTGCCTGACAACCTGGCGGTGAACCCCTGATTGTCTTTTCAATAAGATTGCAGTGTAAAGCATGGTGGTGAGCCTCAGTAATAAGATTGCAGTGTAAAGCATGGTGGTGAGCCTCAGTATGACTTTTTAGATGGAGATTGCATGTGGTCACGTACTCCCTGGAACCCCGTAGTCACCCCTTCTCTGATGTGCTACCCCAGAACATTCTCTGCCCCAATTCGCAAGACCTTTTGCAGTCTCCGTGTGCTGACAGTGGGGATTTACCAGTGTTGTCTGAGGAGGTGGTGGACAATGGTGAGACACAGGTGTCGGGGGGTGAGGTAGTTGAAAGTGAAGCAAGTTACAGTGGGGCCTCCTTGGGGGGACTTTCTCATGATGGGACAGATTCAACTTGGGTGGATCAGGCACAGGAACAGATCAAATTTTTTTTTTGTGTGTTTATTTAACTTTTATTTAGCACAAATAACCACAGAGATATTTATTTGTTCCCTTCGCTGCGCAGTCTGGTGTTGGGGTTCGTCACTTTGATGGCGAGCTGTGCCGCTCTCTCCACAATGGTCTTTCGGTTCTTTGAGGAGATGTTGTGGGTGATTTCTGCAAAGAAGGACTTGTTGCTCATCAACAGAACCTCGAGCTCCTTGACATTGTGGACCAGGAATTTGTGGAACCCTGTGGGCAGCATGTGTTTGGTCTTCTTGTTGCTACCGTATCCAATGTTGGGCAATATAGATACGCAGGTAATATTATTTTTCACACCTATCAAAAAAAAAATTTACGCAGTTTGCGCAAATAAAACTGGAAACTGGAACTGGAGAGAGGACCTGTAGGTGGACCCCAATGTAGGGTGGACCTCCGGAAAAATTGTTTGGAGAGAGGGCCTGTAGGTGGACCTCCGGAAAAATTGTTTGGAGAGAGGGCCTGTAGGTGGACCTCTGGAAAAATTGTTTGGAGAGAGGGCCTGTAGGTGGACTTCCGGAAAAATTGTTTGGAAGAGAGGGCCTGTAGGGGGCCCTCCTGAAAAATTGTGGTAAAAGATTGCTAGTTGGACCTCTGAAAAATGGCGTTTTTTTGGTCAGCGTTAGGCAAAGACGATATGGAGGAGGAGGAGGAATAGGAGGAGTAGAGAAGAGGAATCGGATACATAAGTAATGTTAATCTTTAGCTGCTTTCCCCCGGAGGAGATTTGAATTCCGGTGAAATCCAGGCTTTGTTCATTTTAATAAGCGTCAGCCTGTCAGCGCTGTCAGTTGACAGGCGTGTACGCTTATTGGTGATGACGCCACCAGCTGCACTGAATACCCGCTCTGACAGCACGCTAGCGGCAGGGCAGGCGAGCACCTCCAAGGCGTACAGCGCCAGTTCAGGCCACGTGTCCAGCTTTGAAACCCAGTAGTTGTATGGAGCAGAGTGATCGCTACGGACGTTGGTATGGTCAGCTAGGTACTCCCTCACCATCTTTCTGTACAGCTCCCCCTACTCTGCCTAGACTGGGGACAGGTGACAGTGTCTTGCTGGGGTGACATAAAACTGGCAAAGGCCTTGGAGAGCGTTCCCCTGCCAGTGCTGGACAAGCTGCCTGCTCGGCTCCTCTCCCCCGCTACTTGGCCCACAGAACCATGCCCTCTGCCGCTAGCGGCGTCAGATGGGAAGGATTGTTTCAGCTTGTGCACCAGGGCCTGTTGATATCTATTCACTCTCATACTCCTTTCCTCTGCAGGGATGAGAGTGGAAAGGTTCTGCTTTTACCGTGGGTCCAGGAGAGTGAACACCCAGTAATCGGTGTTTGAAAAAATGCTTCTAACGCGAGGGTCACGGGATAGGCAGCCTAACATGAAGTCTGCCATGTGCGCCAGAGTCCCAACACGTAAGAATTCCCTCTCCTCACTGGCCTGACTCTCCATTTCCTCCTCCTCCTCCTCCAAGTCCTCCTCTTCAGCCCATACATGCTCAAGAGCTAAGGACTGAGCACTGGTACCCTCTACTGTCTCGCCGACATTCTCCTCCTCTTCCTCCTCATCCTCATCCCCCTCCTCCGATACGCGCTGAGAAACAGACCGGAGGGTGCTCTGGCTATCAAGCGACGTATCTTCCTCCACCGTCTCTTGTGACAAGCGCAAAGCATCCGACTTGATTCTGAGCAGTGAGTTTTTAAACAGGCAAAGCAGCGGGATGGTGAGGCTGATAATGGCGGCATCGCCGCTGACCATCTGTGTTGACTCCTCAAAGTTGCTCAACACCTGGCAGATATCAGTCTACAATGGCTCTGCGCTGCTGGTAAACTCTGGATAACATGTTTAATGTTGAATTCCATCTCGTGGGCACGTCGCACAACAGTTGGTGAGTGGGCAGTTGTAGGCGGCGCTGCGCTGCCCTGAGAGTGGCAGCATCTGTGGTCGACTTGCGGAAATGCGCACAGATGCGGCGCACCTTGGTGAGCAAATCAGACAGATTGGGGTATGTCTTGAGGAACCGCTGAACTATTAGATTGAACACGTGGGCCAGGCATGGCACATGTGTAAGTCTGCCGAGTTGCAGAGCCGCCACCAGGTTACGCCCGTTGTCACACACAACCATGCCTGGCTTGAGGTTCAGCGGTGCCAGCCACAGATCGGTCTGTGCCGTGATGCCCTGTAACAGCTCTTGGGCGGTGTGCCTTTTGTCACCTAAGCTCAGCAGTTTGAGCACCGCCTGCTGGCGCTTACCCACGGCACTGCTGCTGTGCCTAGAGCTACCGACTGAAGGCGCCGTGCCCACGGATGGTAATTCGGAGGAGGAGGTGGAGGAGAAGGAGGGGTCGGAGGAGGAGGCATAGTACGTCTGAGAGACCGTGACCGAGGTAGGCCCCGCAATCCTCGGTGTGGGCAGTACATGAGCGGCCCCAGGGTCAGTCTCGGTCCCAGCCTCCACCAAGTTAACCCAATGTGCCGTCAGTGAGATGTAGTGTCCCTGCCCGGCAGCACTTGTCCATGTGTCCGTGGTTAGGTGGACCTTCTCAGAAACAGCGTTGGTCAGGGCATGGAGGATGTTCTCTGACACGTGCTGGTATAGGGCTGGGACGGCACATCGGGAAAAATAGTGGCGGCTAGGGACCGAATACCGAGGGGAAGCCACCGCCATGAGATTGCGAAAGGCCTCGGTCTCTACCAGCCTATAGGGCAGCATCTCCAGGCTCAGCAATTTGGAGATGTGGACGTTGAGGGCTTGGGCATGTGGGTGGGTGGAACTGTATTTCCTCTTGCGCTCCAGCGTCTGCTGTAAAGACAGCTGAACGCTGCGCTGGGACACATTGGTGGACACTGTGGAGGATCGTGGAGGCGAAGGTGTGGTTTTCCGGCGGGAGGCGCTCGTGCCGGGGTCCTGGGCAGGGGGTTGACTAGCAGAGGCAGCGAGTGACACAGGGGAAGGAGCAGTGGTGTGACCCGCAGGAGGTGGTGAACGGCCTTGGTTCCATTGAGTGGGGTGTTTAGCACTCATATGCCTGCGCGTGTTGGTGGTGGTTAGGCTAGTAGTGGTGGCACCCCTGCTGATCCTGGTGTGGCACAGGTTGCACACCACAGTCCGTCGGTCATCCTCACTTTCTTTAAAGAACCTCCAGACTTGCGAACATCTAGGCCTCGCCACGGGAGCTTCACTATGTGAAACAGTTGCTGCTGATGCACCAGCTCTGGCCCTGCTTCTCCCTCTGGCCACACCACTGCCTCTTACAACCTGTTCTGGTGCAGCACTCGCCTCCGCCTCAGAAGCACTGTCTTCACTCGGCTTATCAACCCAGCTTGGGTCAGTCACCTTGTCATCCTCCGATTCCTCAGTCTGCTCCCCCCTCGGACTTCCTGCCCTGACAACAACTTCACCACTGTCTGACAACCATGTCTCCTCATCGTCCGACACCTCTTTACAAACTTCTTCCACTAACTTAACATTGTCATCATCATCATCATCATCACCCACAGACTGCGACAGTTGGAAAACTTGGGCATCGGGAACGAGGTCAGCAGCAACCTGAGAAGTGGTTTGTGACTCTGGGAAGGGTCCAGAAAACAGTTCGTGAGAGTATGCCGGATCGCTTTCCAAATTCTCCTGGGAGGGGGCAGACTGGGGGGAAGGAGGTTGAGGTGGAGGAGCCAGAGGAGTGCTCCCTTGGGTAACGTGGGTGGACTGCGTGGAAGACTGACTGGTGGACAAATTACTTGAAGCATTGTCCGCAATCCACGATATCAGCTGTTCGCACTGTTGTGGTTTCAACAGTCCTCTACCACGTGTCCCTGTAAGTTGAGACATGAAGCTAGGGAGTGTAGCTCTGCGGCGTTCCCCTGCTCCCTCATCAGCAGGTACTGTCTCACCCTGCCCAGGACCACGGCCTCTGCCCCCTGCAGTAATTGAATGCCCACGCCCACGCCCTCGACCCTTAGCCCTGGGGTTCAACATTTTCTGTATATAAGTGTATTATATAAAAAATAAATGGGCCTGCTGTACTGAAACCCACAAACTTGTTCAGTCTGGTTGAATTAAGTGACGTACAGAAAGTGTCACCTGGGCAGAAAATACGGATTGGAGTGAGTGTACTGAACTGTGACACACAGAATGGTTCCACGCAGCTGTGTGAAATGGATTTGTATCACTGAGCTAAAACAACTAAAAAACTATTTAAAAAAAATTTTTTTTTTTGGAGTTTTGTTTTTTTTGGAACGTGACGTGCAGAAACTATCGTAGAGCTAACTGACACCCTACTGACGGTGGCTATTTAGACTGCGACCCAGACAAATTTCGCACAGAGATTTTTGGGATCAAGCTATATACGTGACAGGCAGCAAAAGACTTGGTTGTATTAAGTGACGTACAGAAAGTGTCACCTGGACAGAAAATACGGATTGGAGTGAGTGGACAGCTGAACTGTGACACACAGAATGGTTCCACACTGCTGTGTGAAATGGATTTGTATCACTGAGATATAACATTAAAAAAAAGGGGGTTATATATGGTGATAGCTGCACTGCTAGTGCCAGCCAGCCAGCCAAGCCAGGAGACAAAAAAAGCCCTTAGAAGGGCTCTTGTAGCCCTTAGAAGGGCTGTTGGGTTCTTTGTGGGTGATTCCTGCCTAACAGAGAACTAAATGCAGGCCCTAACACTCTGCCTGAAACGCAGCAGCTCTATCCCTAACGACATCCAGACAGCATCTGAGCCGAGCACCGCGGCCAGTCACTAGTATATTCCAGGGTCACCTGATCAGGCCAGCCAACCCCTGCTATCGACATGTAAGGGCCCCACGTGATGCTGGGTGTACCGCAGAGTCTCCTGGCTTGTGATTGGCTGAGTTTTTAGGCGCCAAAAATGCATGATGCGGAAGTTGCCATTTCCTCGAGCATGGCGAGATACTCGTCCGAGCAGCGAGCACTTACGAGTACCCTAATACTCGAACGAGCACCAAGCTTGGACGAGTATGCTCGCTCATCTCTATTAATTTCCCATGTCACTATCTATATTGAAAAAGAAATCCTAACATCTTGCAGTTTTTGCACTGGTCACCAAGCTTAATAAGAGGGTCAATTCTTGGTCTGAACCAATCACTTTTAAATACTGTAATATTCCTATATTCAGAAGGCCCCCGGCTGCAATGCCAAGCACTCGGCACCCCACAATTGCACTGCCAGAGTGCCAGAGATAGCTAACTCTCTCTCAGATAGCTCTCTAACTGCTCAGATGCTGCAGTCGCTGTTTCAGAATAAGCTGTTGGGAGTGAATAAGAAATAACAATATGGGGGTCATTTATTAAGACCAGCATTTTAGGCGCTGGTCTTAATAAGCCCTTTAGCTGGCGGAGGATCCGCCAAAGTTATGTAGAGGCGTCGGCCTCTAAATAACTTTGGCATATCCACTGCCGGTCTAAATATAAGACAGCTTCTTTGCTGGCTTAAATATAGACCATTTTCTACGCCTAAAACAGGCGTTGAAAATGATGAATGAGATGGGCCGGCCAGCCTGTCCCCTGACCCGCCCACTTCACGCCCTTTTTTTAAAACTTGGCATGAGCGTTGAAAAGTCCCAGTTTGCAGTGCAAATAACCTTTGTGCTGCAATCTACACCAGAAATACACCAAATATAGGCGTATTTCTGGTAAATAACCCCTTATATCTTGCCATTATATCCCTTATATTCTGAATTGTTTAAAAAGTTGCAAGGCTCTACTAGCTCCATTTTCAGCTTTCGCTGAACCCAGCTCCACATTGGGCAAATATATTAATACTTATTATGCTCAACCAGCACTCCACTGTTAGTGAAGAGGCCTATGCTTCCTTCCCAACTCCATAGACTTCTGTGGGCATCAGCTGTAACATGATCCCTCTGTGAACTAATTTTAATCTCTGACTCTTTGAAGACCCAATTTTAACAATAAACTGAGTTATCAGTGCAGGAGGCAGGGGAGAAAGAGAGGAGCCTGATTAATGGATAAGGAAGCTTTTTTTCTGTGATATACTACAAAGTTTCTTGTGCATATATTCCAAAAAAAGTTGTGACACTGTGTAAAATGTAAATAAATGTACATAAAAACAGAATGTGATGATTTTTAAATCTCATAGACACGTATGGTATTCACATTTGATCAGAGAACATATATCAGATGTTGAAAGTGAGACATTTTACCAATTTCATGAAAAAAATGAATTTATTTAGAACTTGATGGCAACAACGTATGTCAAAAAAGTTGGGATAAGACCATGTCCATGACCATTGTTTAGCATCCCTATTTCTTTTAACAACAGTCTGCAAATGTCTGGGAATTTAGAAGACCCATTGCTGGAGTTCTGGGAGAGGAATGTTTTCCCATTCTTGTCTGATGTAGGATTCTAGTTGCTCAACAGTCCTGGGTCTTCTTTGCTGGATTTTTAATTTCATGGTGTGACAAATATTTGCTATTGATTAAAGGGTTATTCTCATTTTAGACAATGGGGGCATATCGCTAGGATATGCCCCCATTGTCTTATAGGTGCGGATGCCACCGCTGGGACCCGCACCTATTTCCAGAACGGAGCCCCCGAACTGAATGAGGGCGCACTGCGCATGCGCAGCCGCCCTCCATTCATTTCTATGGGGCCGCTGAAAATAGCCAAGCGCTGGCTCGGCTACTTCCGTCGGCTCCATAGAAATGAATGGGAGCGCACCGCGCATGCACGGCCTGGCTCCCATTCATTTCTATGAGTGGCGCGGGGAGCTGCGCCTGGTGGTGGCCGGACCCCCGGAAACCTGGGGTCCTCCAGGCGCAGCGCTCCCCGCTCCGTTCTGGATATAGGTGCGGGTCCCAGTGGTGGGACCCGCACCTATATGACAATGGGGGCATATCCTAGCGATATGCCCCCATTGTCTAAGATGAGAATACCCCTTTAAAGGTCTGGACTGCAGGCAGGCCAATTCAGCATCTGGACTCTTCTTCTACACAGCCATGTTGTTGTGATGGATCCATTATGTGGTTTAGCATTGTCTTGATGAAATAAGCCTCCCCTGAAAGAGGCATTGTCTGGATAGGAGCATATGTTCCGAATCCTCTGTATACTGTTCAGCATTGATAGTGCTTTTACAGATGTGTGAGCTGGCCATGCCATAGGCACTAATGCAACCCCATACCATCAGAGACGCAGGCTATTGTACTGTGCACTGATAACAAGCTGGATAGTTCCTCACCTCTTGAGTCCGCAGAACATGGAGTCTGTGGTTTCCAAAAAGAATTTCAAATTTTGATTTATCTGACCACAGAACAGTTTCATATTTTGCCTCATTCCTTTTTAAATGATCTTTGGCCCAGATAAGATGGCAGCGTTTTAACATATGCCTTCTTCCATGCAGTGATTTCCAGTACAGAATCATGCTTGTTTTTAATGCAGTGCTGCCTGAGTCCTGTAGATCACAAGCATCCAATATTGACCTTCCGCCTTGTCCCGCACATAGATTTCTTCAGATTCTTTAAAAGTGTTCCTCAATTTTTATTCAGATTATTATTGTTCCTCAATTATTATTCAGATTGGTGAACCTCTGCCCATGTTTACTTCTAAGAGATTTTGCCCCTCTAACATGCTATTTTTCTACCCAGTCATGTGAATTAGTTGTAAATTTCTTCTCCATTTATTTTCATTAGCACCATTACTTTTCTAGCCCCTTTTCCAACTTTTTTGAGATGTAATGCTGCAATCAAGTTCTAAATGAGTTAATTTTTTTCACGAAATGGTAAAATGTCTCACTTTCAACATCTGTATTCTATGATCTATTGTAATTAAAATATGGGTCTATGAGATTTGCAAATAATTTCATTCTGTTTTATTTACATTTATTCATATTTTACACAGCGTCCCAAAGTTTTTGGAATTGCAGTTTTACACGTTTCACTCGTACTATTGAATTATGGAAAAAATATTGAAATGACAGGTATTTACAGCTATTGGCACACAATTATTTTTCTCAGTGTTTAGCTATATACAATATTTCTTTCAGTACAGAGAAAAGGGTCTCACATGTCAATAATTGTTTGCTAATCTTGGAACATGATGATTTACATGCGAGTGTATCATGAGTTAATGCTGCGTTATTGTACCCTGGGGATATCAAATCTGTATTAGTATCAAAGTGAAATTTATAGATGACCTTTATAAATTGTGCCTCCTGACTAAAGTTGAAAGGCTTCATATTTTCAGTGTTTATTTTGGCTATCAAATAGTTGCTTAGCACAAGATACAGTTTATCCTTTAATGTCAGTCACATGTATAGTGAGATACTGAAATAGAAGCGCTAATCGAACTAACAGAAAGAACCACTGTTTCTGTTAGAGACACAAGGGTCTTTGACACCTCCCTGCATGGAGAGTTCAACAATCCTTAAACAAGGGTTTTATTGTTTTCAAAAAGACGATTTTCTTCTTTTTAGAATCATTTATATGGTAGGGATGGTAAACCATGTGTCACATGTTACATACACATCTGTGAGCACAATGGGGCTGATTCATCAATGCTTTTATACTAGTTGTATAGCTTAAAATATATTAGTTATAATTTACCACTTTTTACTCTCACTCTAGTAGATAAAAAGCTCAGGAGAGTGAAGCGTCTTCTTCTGAAGACCACCCATGATATAGACCACCAGATGACAGGTTGTTCAATTTCCTTTTACTATACGTTTACTTGCCCTTTTTTTTAAGTAGACCATAGACCCACAGACCAATTTTGTGTAGTTCTCGCAGAAAGGTTTCCAAACTTACCAACATTTGTGTAGGTAAATTATTATTATTGAAACCATGTCCTGAGTCTGACCCAAACACCAGAATACCCACTTCTGGGAGTGGTTTACATAATAAACCCCACCCATTTCTGAGGCAGAACAAGCAGAACCCGCAGGAATTCTCTCTGAAAACTTGATTCAGGACTGTTGGCAACCATACATTTCATTGTATAATATTTGGTCCTAATCACCTGACCAAATTGTCCATTGACCCAGCCACATATAGCAGGACAGGACAAAACTTCACACAGAATTATATGATAGTTTACACAGACCCGTTGATTTGTCAGTACATATGGAAATAATTTTGCCTTAAACTGGCCAATCTGAAATACTGATTTATGTCTCCTTAATGCCAAAGAGATATAATGAATAGTAAGCCATCTACCCATGTATGCTACCATTACCGCTTAGCCCTAAAAAGTGGGCATACAATATAATGTGCTGCATGTCCTGGGGTCACCATACATATCCCTCATGCTACTGTACTATTCTATACAGTGTTACAGCTCAACATTGTAGGTGGTCATTTATCATTATTTATTGATGTGGCTGAGAATTATCAAACTGGTGTAAAGTATACTTGGATTAGTTGCCCATAGCAACCGATCAGATTCCACCTTTCATTTTCCAAAGGAGCTGTGAAAAATGAAAGGTGGAATCTGATTGGTTGCTATGAGCAACTAAGCCAGTTCTACTTTACACCAGTTTGATAAATCTCCCCCTATATGTACAATTGGGCCTCATTTACTAAAACTAACAGTAAGACTCTTTGTTGCCCAAAGCAACCAGCAATTAAAAAAATGACAGCTGAACTGATTGGTTACTATGGGCAAAAAAGACCACCTTACTGTCTAAATGAGGTCCAATGTATATGTACATTTCAATACTGTACAGGTTCACAATTGTCTTAATGCAATAGTATTTAAAGCGACAATGAAACAAAAATCTATCCCATTTCTTTTTACTGTGCGACTCAATGTAATCTATTGCTCCCTGTTTAAACTATGATATAAAGGGGTTGATGGGGTTACTGGTAGGTAGTCCAGATAGATGTCTACCTCCATAATTACTACTTCAGCTCAAGTGTCTGGTTCTGACAACCTCCAGAAGATATCTGCAGGCATATATGTACCAGCAGCTCCTGGGGATATGATGATGCCTTTAGGTTCTCTTGCAGATATTCCTACAGAAAACATCTGCAGGCATATCTGTACCAGCAGCTCCTGGGGACATGATGATGTCTTTAGGTTATCTTAGTAAATGTGGTCTGTATGGTAGGAGCTCAGCTATAGGAGGCAGGAGGAGGTGCTGCTGGAAGCTGACATTGCTTCCTTCCTGCACTGATTGCCTGGTGCTGAAAGGACAGCGACTGCTGCAGCATCCTGCTGTATACAGTATACCGTGCATCAATACTACCCCCCTTCCCCCTGTACACATACTGGAGATAGGGGGAGCAGGTATGGATGGAAATGGAACAGAGATAGGAATAGCATGTATGGATATGAATGGAAGAGAAGCACAGCAGGACATTACAATCTCTTCTACTATATATCACATATATATAGTGAAAAAAGGACAAATCCCCTAGTAAATGCACTAAATCTACAGGATATACTGCACTCTATCTCACACTGCATAGAATAGTCCCCAGTCACCCACCCTCATCAGGTAGACTAAACTTAAGCCCCACCCCCACACTGCAAACAACCTGTTAATAGTAAAGGACCACATCCAGAGCTGCACACATTTATGGGCATTATAATGTCCATGTCACCATATGTCACCCCTAGTGTCTCTAGCAGCAGCAGCCGGGGACAGACCTACCTACAGTGTGTGCTCCAGCTGAGGGTCCAGGCTGCTCCTCCTGCTGCAGTGAAGGCTGGGAATGTTTTCCTGTGCAGGATACGTCAGTGGTTACACACTTCCTATGTGCAGTCAGCCCAGACCTTCAAAGCTCATCCACTCTCAAAGCCAGATTCGTCATTTCCTAAGAAAAACCCCATTGTTATGTGCTGTGCTCTGCTCCAGGTCATGTCTGCCTGTAGGAAGAAGAGAAGAGACTGAGATCTGCTGTCTAGATGCATACAGAGGGATGCTCAGATGTGTGCATGTGCTGCCTGGGCAGGGACATTTTCCAGTGAGAAATCAAAGAGACCTGGGGTCAGCAAGGCTCCTGTCCTTGGTCCCATGGCATAGCAGGGGTCAATCCTTCCTCTTGAATTCCTTCCAGGCATAATGTAGAAAATATTTAGATATAGTGTACAAGAAACACGAATAATATGTGTTTAATATATCATGTCTGCCTGTCTATGCCTATATATACCCAGAGGGATCAGGATGGAAGTAGCAGGCAGCCCCTTTCTATTTTTTCCATCCAGTGGAATGTTAAATTCCTGCGCAAGCCCCTGTTATTACAGGGCACATGTGAATTCATCCATCCAGAAGATTACAGGCTGGGGCCTGGAAGATCGCTGAAGAGAGCAGATGGGTATGATTTTTTCAACAGGTAAAACACTCTGCAGTGCCTCCTTGATACTTTCTTTCAGCCCTGTCTTATCTCTGGAGAGTTTGGCACAAAGACATCTTAGGTCCCTCACCTTTTCATCATCCTCCTGTCCCTTCTGGTGCCCACTAGGCTCCCCAATGCCCCCAAACACTATACTGCAGAAATAATAGTGCTATACACATTATCCCCCAATAGTAATAATGGACCCCAAAATCCCGCCAATAGTAATAATTCTCTCCCAAAGTTCCCTAATTAGTAAAAGTGCCCCCTACAGTACCATCAATAGCGATAATACTCCCCAACAGAGCCCCCATTAGTAGCAATGCCCTCCATATTGTGCCCAATAAAAATGCCCTCACAGTACCCCCAGTATTAAAAATGCTACCATAGTATCCCCAATAGAAATAAGGCCGCCCCTTATTGCCACCTGCGGTAACAAGGTCCCTCTTTAAGGCACCCCTATAGAGCCCCCAAAAGTAATAAAGCCTCCCATAGTGCTCCAGTAGTTATAATGCCCCCTTTAATGGCCCCAGTAGTTACAAGTGCATCTCAATAAATTAGAATATCATCAAAAAGTATTTTTTTTCAGTAATTCAGTTCAAAAAGTGAAGCACATATATTATATAGAGTCATTACAAACAGAGTGAACTTTTTCACATGTTTATTTATGTTAATGTCGATGATTATGGAAAACCCAACAGTCACTATCTCAGAAAATTTGAATAATTAACCCAAAACACCTGCAAAGGCTTTCTAAGCCTTTAAAAAGGTCCCTTAGTCTGGTTCAGTAGGCGACACAATAATGGGGAAGACTGCTGACTTGACAGATGTCCAGAAGGCTGTCATTGACACACTCCACGAGGATGGTAAGCCACAAAAGGTCATTGCTAAAGAAGCTGGCTGTTCACAGAGTGCTGTATCAAAGGATATTAATGGAAAGTTGAGTGGAAGGAAAAAGGGTGGTAGAAAAAGGTGCACAAGCAACAGGGAGAACCGCAACCTTGATAGGATTGTTAAGAAAAGGCCTTTCCTAAATTTGGGGGAGATTCAGGAGATTCACAAGGAGTGGACTGCTGCTGGAGTCAGTGCTTCAAGAGCCACCACACACAGAGGTATCCAGGACATGGGCTACAAGTGTCACATTCCATATGTCAAGCCACTCATGACCAATAGACAACACCAGAAGTGTCTTACCTAGGCCAAAGAGAAAAAGAACTGGACTGTTGCTCAGTGGTCAAAGGTGTTGTTCTCAGATTAAAGTAAATTTTGCATTTCATTCGGAAATCAAGGTCTCAGAGTCTGGAGGAAGAGTGGAGAGGCACTCAATCCAAGCTGCTTGAGGTCTAGTGTAAAGTTTTCACAATCAGTGATGGTTTGGGGAGCCATGTCATCTGCTGGTGTAGGTCCACTGTGTTTTATCAAGACCAAAGTCAGTGCAGCCATCTACCAGGAGATTTTAGAGCACTTCATGCTTCCCTCTGTGACAAGCTTTTTTGAGATGGAATTTTTATTTTCCAGCAGGACTTGGCACCTGTCCACACTGCTAAAAGTACCGATACCTGGTTTAATAACCACAGTATCACTGTGCTTGATTGGCCAGCAAACTCACCTGACCTTAACCCCATAGAGAATCTATTGTCAAGAGGAAGATGAGAGACACCAGACCCAACAATGCAGATGAGCTGAAGGCTGCTATCAAAGCAACCTGGGCTTCCATAACACCTCCGCAGTGCCATAGGCTGATCGCCTCCATGCCACGCATTGATGCAGTCATTCATGCAAAAGCAGCCCCAACCAAGTATTGAGTACATTTACTGTACATACTTTTCATTCGGGCAACATTTCTTGTTTAAAAAAAAAATGCAGTCGGTCTAATATAATATTCTAATTTTCTGAGATAATGACTTTTGGGTTTTCATTGGCTGTAAGTCATAATCATCATTAACATAAATAAACACTTGAAAAAGTTCACTATGTTTGTAATGACTCTATATAATATATGTGTTTCACTTTTTGAATTGAATTACTGAAAAAAACAACTTTTTGATGATATTCTAATTTATTGAGATGCACTTGTATAATGCCCATGTAGTAGCCTCAGTAGTTACAAAGCCCCCTGTAGTCCTCCAGTATTTATAATGCCCCCTGTAGCATCCCCAGTATTTATTATGCCCACCTCCAGTTTTAACCGCCCTAAAGTTCCCTATGTATTATAATGCCCCCAGTATGTATAACGCTTCTGTAGTGCCTATTGTATTATAATGCCCCTATAGTGCTGCCCCCTGTATTATAATGCCATCCCTGTAGTTCTCCGGTCTGTAATGCCTATATATCTAATATGTAAACATGTGTGTATGTGTGTGTGTGTGTATGTCTGCTAAAGGAATCCGCACCTTCGCAGCTACAATCACCAAGTTGAGCACACAGGTACATCAGGCGTCCGGGAAGGTTTTAGAACGGGTCTCAGCTCTCCAGGACATACCGTTCCTGAGATATTCCCAAAAATGCATTAGCCAATAGAAGCCTGGTCACATGACCCTTCTCAGCCAATAGAAGCTCACAGGCAGTTCGTCAGGGGCGTAGCTATAGCCTCATGGGCCCTGGTGCAAGAGTTTAGCTTGGGCCCCCCTTCCTTCAGTGCTTTGTGTGTCTTCTTATGTGGCACAAGGGTCTTTGGGCCCCCTCAGGCTCCTGGGCCCAGTAGCGACTGCTACCTCTGCACCCCCTATAGCTACGCCCCTGGGCAGGCTGATGTTAGGGTGGCCAGATGTCTGGCTTTAGGCTGGACAGTCCAGTTTTCTGGCTACCTGTTCTCTGTCCAGCGCAGTGCCTGGACGGAAGCAGGGATGTCCACCCTTTCAGTAGCTCATGCTCAGACAGCTTCTCCTCTGTGTCTTCATGGAGCCAGGAGCCTGGCCTCATGTTTAGTGGTGTGGCTTCATGGGGACTGGGGGCGCTGCTTCACGTTTGGGGGAATGGCCGGTGAGGTCCAGCTTTCTGTGGTGAAGACAGCGGCCACCCTAGCTGCTGTGGAGGTCACAGTTAAAGGGGAGGGTGCTGTGGATGTTTCTGTTAAGGGGCGGGCTGCTGTGGAGGTCACTGTTGAAGGGGCTGGCACTGTAGAGGTCACTCTCGATATCTTTTAACGACACACACACAAACATTAAATGAAATAGATTAAATATACCCGGGCGAAGCCGGGTCCTTCAGCTAGTATATACATATATACAGTGCCTTGCGAAAGTATTCAGCCCCCTGGAACGTTTCAACCTTTTGCCACATTTCAGGCTTCAAACTAAAAGATATAACATTTAAAATTTTTGGTGAAGAATCAACAAGTGGGTCACAATTGTGAAGTGGAACGAAATTTATTGGATCATCTCTTTATTGGATCATCATGATCTTTTTTTGTAATAATAAAACTGAAAAGTTGGGTGTGCAAAATTATTTGGCCCATTTACTTTCAGTTCAGAAAACTCACTCCAGAAGTTCATTGAGGATCTCTGAATGATCCAATGTTGTCCTAAATGACTGATGAAGATAAATAGAATCCACCTGTGTGTAATCAAGTCTCCGTATAAATGCACCTGCTCTGTGATAGTCTCAGGGTTCTGTTTAAAGCACAGAGAGCATCATGAAGACCAAGGAACACACCAGGCATATCACCTATAACATTTTAAATTTTGTGGGTCACAATTCTGAAGTGGAACGAAATTTATTGGATCATTTAAACTTTTTTTGTAATAATAAAACTGAAAAGTGCGGCGTGCAAAATTATTCGGCCCCCTTGCATTAATACTTTGTTGCGCCACCTTTTCTGCTATTACAGCTGCAAGTTGCTTGGGGTATGTCTTTATCAGTTTTGCACATCTAGAGACTGAAATTCTTGCCCATTCTTCCTTGCAAAACAGCTCGAGCTCTTTGAGGTTGGATGGAGAGCATTTGTGTACAGCAGTTTTCAGCTCTTTCCACATATTCTCAATTTGATTCAGGTCTGGACTTTGACTTGGCCATTCTAAGACCTGGATACGTTTATTTTTGAACCATTCCATTGTAGATTTTGCTTTATGTTTGGGATCGTTGTCTTGTTGGAAGATAAATCTCCGTCCTAGTCTCAGGTCTTTTGCAGACTCCAACAGATTTTCATCCAGAATGGTCCTGTATTTGGCTCCACCCATCTTCCCATCAATTTTAACCATCTTCCCTGTCCCTGCTGATGAAAAGCAGGCCCAAACCATGATACTGCCACCTCCATGTTTGACAGTGGGGATGGTGTGTTCAGGGTGATGAGCTGTGTTGCTTTTACGCCAAACATATCGTTTTGCATTGTTTCCAAAAAGTTCGATTTTGGTTTCATCTGACCAGAGCACCTTCTTCCATGTTTGGTGTGTCTCCCAGGTGGCTTGTGGCAAACTCTAAACAAGACTTTTTATGGACATCTTTGAGAAATTGCTTTTTTCTTGCCACTCTTCCATAAAGGCCAGATTTGTGAAGTGTTCGACTGATTGTTATCCTATGGACAGACTCTCCCACCTCAGCTGTAGATCTCTGCAGTTCATCCAGAGTGATCATGGGCCTCTTGGCTGCATCTCTGAACAGTCTTCTCCTTGTTTGAGATAAAAGTTTAGAGGGACAGCCGGGTCTTGGTAGATTTGCAGTGGTCTGATACTCCTTCCATTTCAATATGATCGCTTGCACAGTGCTCCTTGGGATGTTTAAAGCTTGGGAAATCTTTTGGTATCCAAATCTGGCTTTAAACTTCTCCACAACAGTATCACGGACCTGCCTGGTGTGTTCCTTGGTCGTCATGATGCAGAACCCTGAGACTATCACAGAGCAGGTGCATTTATACAGAGACTTGATTACACACAGGTGGATTCTATTTATCTTCATCAGTCATTTAGGACAACATTGGATCATTCAGAGATCCTCAATGAACTTCTGGGGTGAGTTTTCTGAACTGAAAGTAAATGGGCCGAATAATTTTGCACGCCCAACTTTTCAGTTTTATTATTACAAAAAAAGTTTAAATGATCCAAGAAATTTTGTTCCACTTCACAATTGTAACCCACTTGTTGTTGATTCTTCACCAAAAATTTAAAATCTTATATCTTTTTGTTTGAAGCCTGAAATGTGGCAAAAGGTTGAAATATATACACTCTAAATACTTACCTGACTCTCTTCCCTGCTGCAGTCTGCGATGCAGGCAAAGCCTCTTCTGGCCTGTCGCCTGAGTTGTTGTGTCCTCGGGCAGGCGGTCCCAATGACATAACCATGACCCCTGCATCAGTTCGCAATACAAGCCACAGACCCCTTTTGGCCTGTGGCCTGAGTTGCCACTTCCCAGAGCAGGCGATTACGATGACATTGCCGCGACCTCCTGAGATTGGTCTGCTTCCTAACAACATGATCACGACAACTAAGACATGGCGCAGAAGGTCATGATGATGTAATCGAGAGCTTTTGCGCTGTTCTACTGCCTCATAGGCTTCAGATCTAGTGGTCCACAGCCTGTGTGGCTGAACGGAGGAGATGGGAGCCATAGGCTCTTGTGCCCCGTCAGAATCTGTCTTCCTAATAGAGACAGGTCTTTCATACATTGTGGTGCAGTGTAAAGCTGAGTCCGCTCCATACCCAGTGTGTGCCGGCTGTGTAATATTTACTGAAGTTATCAGAGATCTCACTGTTCCCGGTCATTTAACCCCTCAGATGTCATGGTCAATAGTGATTGTGGCATCTGTGGGATTAGAGAGAGGGAGGCGGCTCACTCTTTCCTCTGATATAAGCCTCCACAGTGAAATCGCAGGGCTCCAATCAGTTATGATGACAGCCTGGGCCTTGTAAAAGTTCCCAGTCCTGTCATGGCTAAATGCCTGAAAAGCCATGTGTGAGGCACAGCTCTTCAGACAGACTGTAAGAATCCCATAGATGGCAATAGTATGCTATTGCCGTCTATAGGACAAGCGATCAGAAGATAGCATGTTCAAGTCAAGGGGACTGAAAATTACAGTAAGAAGCAAGTTTTGAAAAATATTTTTTAAAATTAAAAATTCAAATCCGCTTTTTACATATAAAAAAAAATAAAAAATAAATCATTGCTATCTCTGCATCTGACAATATATGACCTATTAAAATATAAAAGATATTTTCTTGCACCGTGAATACTGTATCATGTTTTTTGTCCACCCCGCCCCCCCAAAAAATAAATTTGCATAAAAAAATCATCAAAAGGTTATATGTACCCCAAGAAGTGCCAGTAAAAACTACAGCTGTGTGGATGTCAGAATATGGATATGCAAAAATAACATTATCTTTTCACCATTTTTTTTAAAGTAGTAAAAACATAATAAAAACTACTGTATAGTGTGTTTTGGACTATAAGTGAGGGGAAAATTTCAGTACCTCTTATGGGGCGAATAATAATGATGAATGCAGCACTCTCTGTGCAGGCTCTGTACTTACCACTTCCTGGTCCTCATCGGCCGCACACTGTTCTGTAACCTGCGCACAACATGAGGACCATGGCGCGCTCTGTGACCTCACACTGTGCAACGTCAGGTCGCAGCACAGTGCGGCGGGAAGAGCAGGGACATGCCCATAGGCGTGTCAAAGAAGCAACAGATGCAATGCAAGAGAAGTGTCTATATAACTAGGAGCTGGATCTAGGGAACGGCAGCATCTGCAGCAGGAGAAGTAAATTGATTTATTTACTTTTTCTTTGATCTGAGGTCTGATTACTATGGGGGTCTTATTAACATGGGGGTCTGATCTGAGGTCTGATGGGGGGTCTTATAAACATAGGGGGTCTGATCTTAGGTCTGTGTAGTGGACTTATTAACATTGGGGGTCTGATCCGAAGTCTGATGGGGCCTATTATAAACATAGGGGGTCTGATCTGAGGTCTGATGGGATTTCTTATAAACATAGGGGGTCTTATCTGAGGTCTGATGAGGTTTCTTATTAATATTGGGGGTCTGATGTGATGTCTTATTTTGGGTCTTATGAACATTGGGGGTCTGATCAAAGTCCCACCAGTAGTAATAATTCTCTCCAAGAGTGCCTAATTAGTAATAGAGCCCCCTACAGTACCACCAATAGCGATAATGCTCCCCGAGAGTGCCCCCATTCGTAGCAATGCCATCCATATTGTGCCCAATAATAATAATGTCCCCACAGTACCCCCATATTAATAATGCCACCATGTGTGCCCAGTAGAAATAAGTCTGTCCTATAGTACCACCAGTGGTACAAAGGCACCTCTATAAGGCACCTCTATAGAGCCCAAGTAGTAATAAAGTCTCCTATAGTGCCCCAGTAGTTATAATGCCCTCTATAATCGCCCCAGTATTTATAATGCCCAATCTTGTAGCCCCAGTAGTTATAAAGCCCCCCTGTAGTCCCCCAGTATTTATAATGCCCCTGTAGTGCCTCCAGTACTTATAATGCCCTCTGCAGTGCCCCCAATATTTATAATCCCTCCTGTAGTCATAATGCCCCCTGTAGCATCCAAAGTATTTTTAATACCCATCTCCAGTTATAACCACCCTGAATTGAAAATACTTACCTGACTACTTTCTCTGCTGCGATCTGCGACGCAGGCACAATGCCTCTTCCGGCCCGTGGCCTCTGAGTTGCTCTCACCTGGGGCAGATGGTCACAATGACATCACCATGACCTCCTGCCCCAGGTCTCAGACAGCATTATCACATGATCACAAACCCCTGTGGCAGTTGACAATGCAAGCCACAGGCCTCTTTCAGCCTGTAGCCTGAGTTGCCACTTCCAAGAGCTGGAAGTTGTTAATGGAAGTGAAAGGGGAGTGTCTATGTAATTAGCTGGGTGGGAGGAGCTATAAACTAGCTGGGTGTTAGAGGCAGTAATAGGGGAGTGTCTATGTAACTAGCTGGTGGGAGGAGCTATAAACTAGCTCAGTGTTAGGAGCAGTGATAGGGGAGTATCTATGTAACTAGCTGGGTGGGAAGAGCTATAAACTAGCTCAGTGTTAGGAGCAGTGATAGGGAGTATCTATGTAAATAGCTGGGTGGGATGAGCTATAAACTAGCTGGGTGTAATTTAGTGGAGTGATAGGGGAGTGTCTATGTAAGTAGCTGGGTGAGAGGAGCTATAAACTAGCTGGGTGTTGTTAGGAGCAGTGATAGGGGAGTGTCTATGTAACTAGCTGGGTGTGAGGAGCTATAAACTAGATGGGCGTTGTTAGGGGCAGTGATAGGGGAGTGTCTATGTAACTAGCTGGGTGTGAGGAGCTATAAACCAGCTGGGTGTTGTTAGGGGCAGGTAGAGAAAGGAGAAGTGCATCATGGGTTTGGTTGGATACGGCAACAGGAAGTGCTACATACAATATGTAATCAAACCAGAGTGATTTGTTTACATTGTGAAAATGCGTCAGGAGACTCCAAACTGAAAAATAAAAAGCGTAGGGAAGATGTACATGAGATAGGCAACTATAGGAGCATATCTGTTGAAAACCATATTAATACTGTAAAACCCCTTTTATATGGGTGGTATTTTCATACGACCATATTATTAGCGCATATTTCACTATTATCTAACAAGCTGTCAGTTTAACATTGGCATAGTAAATAGTCATACTAATTACCTATCTTGTTAATTACACTTTGAAACAGATTTCCAAGTTGACAGGTCCCTTTCCTTGGTGACCACCTGCAAATAAATAGCTATGAAGTTACTACGTCCTCAGTTCTATTTTTGGAATTTTTTCTTCCGCTCGTAGACTTGGGGACATGTCTGGGATAGAGGAACATCCCCATGTGTTCAGAATTAAGTTCCTCTGACCAAAGTCAGGCAAATGGGTGGGGAGCAGGAGGGCTGAGAGGATGGGATGAAGAGGCAGCAGTCCAGCTATTGTTTATTCTAATTTCTTTGGATCTCCTTGAGAGACGGGTTTCCTCTCTTGTGATTTTATTAAACCCAGATGTGAACTTCAAAGAAATTCTTTATTACTCTCATTGCTGGTAATTTATAATTAAAGGAGAAACTAGTCATAAATACTAACATAATGTGTCATTTACCAAAGTACTGAATACCCCAAACCAGTGTAGTAACAGGATTTCTTGCTACTTCCAGGGGTGGACTGGCCCTAGAGCCTACAGGGAAATTTTCCATGGGCCGATGTCCAAGAAGCCTATGAGCCTTCCTAACAACCACTGACTGGGTACATATTGATCTGATGCTCACTGCTTTAATTAATACTAGGAGCATCAGGTACTCATGCTCCTGGCCGGGGCGTGCAGGTGCCCTCCTGAATTCAACTGTATCTCTATACTCAGGATGGTAATACTGTGACAGGGGTGACACTATTTTAGCTCTTGTCTTCTTAGACATTCTGAATACTAGTGCTTAGGATAGACTTTGGTTTCAGCCACTTAAACTCAGACACATTTTAGCATGTGTATTATGGTCACAACACCTGGACCAGACTCGCTGAATCTTGGACATCCAAATATTGCAGCTGTGTAATGGACACTAAAATGTGACCGCATTGTGGCCATCTGAAGCCAACCATAACACACTGTTATTAAGCAATATACCTATATGTATATCGTTGAAAGTATTACTCCATTCCTTGGCCATGGAATAGAATGGATTTTCTGATCTCAGCCATGAATGGCTGAGATGGGAATAAACTTTTAATTAAAGGGTTTGGCGACTATCTACTACTAGTAATAGGTATTATTAAACCATCAGCGCCAATGTCTGATGGTTTTATATGTCTTATTTATATTTACTGCAGGTTCACTTACCTGATTCCTGACACTTCCCTTGCAAAATGGCCGCTGATGGAGGATCATGAGCAGTGGCGTAGCGTGGGTTGCCAGCACCCTGGGCAAGCCTAGTATTGCGTCCCCCCCAACCTGCGACCACACCCCATTTACAAATAATGTAGTAGATGTCACCTGCAGTCCTATGTAACACTCCAGATAACACAGTGATAACTCTCTGTTTAGATAATGTAGTAATGTCACCTGCAGTCCTATGTAACACTCCAGATAGCACAGTAATAACTCTCTGAGTACAGATAATGTAGTAGATGTCACCTGCAGTCCTATGTAACACCACAGATAACACAGTGATAACTCTCTGAGTACAGATAATGTAGTAGATGTCACCTGCAGTCCTATGTAAAATCCATAGATAACACAGTGATAACTCTCTGAGTACAGATAATGTAGTAGATGTCACCTGCAGTCCTATGTAACACCACAGATAACACAGTGATAACTCTCTGTTGTATAGATAATGTAGTAGATGTCACCTGCAGCCTATGTAACACCACAGATAACACAGTGATAACTCTCTGAGTACAGATAATGTAGTAGATGATACCTGCAGTCCTACGTAACACCACAGATAACACAGTGATAACTCTCTGAGTACAGATAATGTAGTAGATGTCACCTGCAGTCCTATGTAACACCACAGATAACACAGTGATAACTCTCTGAGTACAGATAATGTAGTAGATGTCACCTGCAGTCCTATGTAACACCACAGATAACACAGTGATAACTCTCTGAGTACAGATAATGTAGTAGATGTCACCTGCAGTCCTATGTAACACCACAGATAACACAGTGATAACTCTCTGAGTACAGATAATGTAGTAGATGTCACCTGCAGTCCTATGTAACACCACAGATAACACAGTGATAACTCTCTGAGTACAGATAATGTAGTAGATGTCACCTGCAGTCCTATGTAACACCACAGATAACACAGTGATAACTCTCTGAGTACAGATAATGTAGTAGATGTCACCTGCAGTCCTATGTAACACCACAGATAACACAGTGATAACTCTCTGAGTACAGATAATGTAGTAGATGTCACCTGCAGTCCTATGTAACACCACAGATAACACAGTGATAACTCTCTGAGTACAGATAATGTAGTAGATGTCACCTGCAGTCCTATGTAACACCACAGATAACACAGTGATAACTCTCTGAGTACAGATAATGTAGTAGATGTCACCTGCAGTCCTATGTAACACCACAGATAACACAGTGATAACTCTCTGAGTACAGATAATGTAGTAGATGTCACCTGCAGTCCTATGTAACACCACAGATAACACAGTGATAACTCTCTGAGTACAGATAATGTAGTAGATGTCACCTGCAGTCCTATGTAACACCACAGATAACACAGTGATAACTCTCTGAGTACAGATAATGTAGTAGATGTCACCTGCAGTCCTATGTAACACCACAGATAACACAGTGATAACTCTCTGAGTACAGATAATGTAGTAGATGTCACCTGCAGTCCTATGTAACACCACAGATAACAGTGATAACTCTCTGAGTACAGATAATGTAGTAGATGTTACCTGCAGTCCTATGTAACATCACAGATAACACAGTGATAACTCTCTGAGTACAGATAATGTAGTAGATGTCACCTGCAGTCCTATGTAACACCAAAGATAACACAGTGATAACTCTCTGAGTACCGATAATGTAGTAGATGTCCCCTGCAGTCCTATGTAACATCACAGATAGCACAGTGCTAACTGTCTGAGTACAGATAATGTAGTAGATGTCACCTGCAGTCCTATGTAACATCACAGATAACACAGTGATAACTCTCTGAGTACAGATAATGTAGTAGATGGGTGTGAGGCCCCAGAATTCAGAACACACACAGTGTGACCTGAAGTCTGGGGCCAGGCTTCAGCAGTGTGGGCCAAATTCTATATCCACCCCCCCCCCCCCCCCCCCCAAAAAAAAAAAAAAAAAGAATTTGGATGGACATTAAATACATTGCTATGAAATATACAGGAGAATACAGCACCACATACTTGTTACATCCAGTGATGTCTCCTGTGATGTAGACTTTCCTCAGTGTCTTCATTCGGAGATAAGTCATGATACCTTCTTTCAGCTGCGTCTCGTCTCTACAGAGTTTCACTGAAAAATGTTTAGATTCCTCACTTTACTATCATCCTCAGATAACAGACCTCTCCTTCCCCGTAGTGCCCATAATGCCCTCTGTATAATTATAATATATAATGGCCCCCTCTGTATTATAGCAATAATCACTCCCCTGCCTTCAGCCCCTCCAGCATACAGTCCCATGTAAAATATATCACTCCACCCTGCCTTCAGCCCCTCTAGCATACAGTCCCATGTAAATACATCACTCCCCTGCCTTCA
The DNA here is from genome assembly GCA_900303285.1 of Rhinella marina. Classification (NCBI taxonomy): domain Eukaryota; kingdom Metazoa; phylum Chordata; class Amphibia; order Anura; family Bufonidae; genus Rhinella; species Rhinella marina. The sequence continues at coordinate 54,673 of ONZH01015780.1, forward strand.
GCCCCTCCAGCATACAGTCCCATGTAAAATACATCACTCCCCTGACTTCAGCCCCTCCAGCATACAGTCCCATGTAAAATACATCACTCCCCCTGCCTTCAGTCCCTACAACATACAGTCCCATGTAAAATACATCACTCCCCAGCCTTCAGCCCCTCCAGCATACAGTCCATTGTAAAATGCATCACTCCCTGGCCTTCAGCCCTTCAGGATACAGTCCCATGTAAAATACATCATTCCCCATGCCTTCAGCCCCTGCCACATACAGTCCCATGTAAAATACATCACTCCCCCTGCCTTCAGCCCCTCCAATATACAGTCCCATGTAAAATACATCACTCTCCTGCCTTCAGCCCCTCTAGCATACAGTCCCATGTAAAATACATCACTCCCCAGCTATCAGCCCCTCTAGCATACAGTCCCATGTAAAATACATCACTCCCCGGCCTTCAGCTCCTCCAGCATACAGTCCCATGTAAGATACATCACTCCGCCTGCCTTCAGCCCTTCTTGCAAACAATCCCATGTAAAATAATATCACCTCCCCTGCCTTTAGCCCCTACAGCATACAGTCCCATGTAAATAATATCACCCCCCTCTTCAGACCCCTATAACATACATTCTCCAGTACAAGAATTATTATTCTTGTTATCCATATACTGACCTGCAGGATCTGCTCCTCTCTCCAACAACCTGAATGTGCTGCAAATCTTGAGGCCCCACCCCCTGGATGACGAGACTCCGCCTCTTGCCCTGACCTACCAGGAGCAACTCCATTCTAGTCACTACGGTGACTCTACTGCCTCATAGGCTTCAGGCCTGGCCTGAAGCCTATGATGAAGAATGGAGGGGACGGAGGCCATAGATTCATAGATCATGAGACCAGTGGCCTACATTCACTTACAGTGGAGATGGATTGCATATGCGCTAGTTCCCTTTGGTGGGCACTCCCGTCGCCTTGCTCACCTACTCCAGTGCTCCAGAAGCCCAGTCCTGCTGGTGTCTCCCTCTTTCTATCCTGTGGTCCCAGCCATCAGAGTAACACTGTCCTCCCAAGCAGGCTGAGGCTGGAAATTCCTGTCATTGACTGTAGGGCATGTCCTCTCAATGGCTTTTACAGGGCCAGCATGTACCCTAAATCTTCCCCAGCCAATGGCTGGCTACCCTGGCTATTTATGGCACTTTCCCCTATGGGAAGGTGTCTGAGAAATTGTTTCTAGTACGATAGTTTCCTGAAAAGCTGTTAGCTTGTTTGCCTGTTCCTTGTACTGACTTCTGTCTGATTTCTGGATTTCACCCTTTGCTATCTGACCAGACATCTGCTGATCTCTGTACTGACCCTTAGCTGCCCGCCCTGACCTCAGACTGTTTATTAGATTGCACGTACTTGGCCTACTCTTGTCCTGTCTCTGACTACGGTTTTGCCTGATCTCTTGGTGCTCCTCACTGGTCTCTCTTGACCCCCATTGATAAGCAGTCACTTGAACAAAGACTACTCCAAGAGGTAGCAGCCTGGTAGTACCTCTATAGCAGAGCCCAGTTCCCTGTACAGGGGTTAAAGGGTAAAGTTCAGGAGGGCTATTTAGATAACGAACTTAGGAGTAGCCCCAACCCAAATCTGTTCAAGTGAAGCAGTGGATACACTTCCTCTTCATAAAAGTGCTGTTCCCAGCACATGTACAGTAACAGTAGTACATGTAGTAACAGATAGTGGCCAACTCCTTTAATACAGATCTGTCAACCAGAGTCTTCCTGCCAGCTACCAAATTTATATCCATGACAAATATCATATATGAAGGGTTTGCCTGGTTTACAAAACTAGATTTCAGATACCTCAGTAAGACGCTGTGAGTTAGCAGAGTGGATTCACCCATTCAGGACCCTCACTTATTTATTGGAGCAGAGAGCGGTGACACAGACCATTTCTTTACTCATTATTAAGTATTAGAAAACAGTAGAACAGAAGAAAACTGTATTGTTTTTTTATGATAAGTATGTAATTATTTATTTTCTTCCATATGTTGGCAGGGAAATTGAATACTTATTGTCAGGCCCCCTCACAGATCACATCTGATTGACAGTGCTTCAAGATGCAGAACAGCCAAGACACAGATTGGGAAACAAAGTTCAAGGGGTATTCCAATCTCAGCTATTCATGGCTGAGATCGGAATACCCATTCTATGGCCAGGGGGTGGTCTGGGATGTGAAAACAGCTGGGAAGTAGCCTAGCAAATAGCATAGCTTGCTGTTCTACACCGTAGCTTGCTGAGCTATGCTGTTTCCTTACATCTCTTTACTGCTACGGGAGTTATGGAAATAGTGCCACACAGTATGCTTGGCTGTTTCCATATCCCCCACCATCTCTGGCCACCACCTCATACAATAGAATGACTGAGATTAGAGTATCCCTTTAAATAAATACATTAGCATTATTAGTTTAAGCGCATTGGTTGTTGCATGGTCATGTCGAGTCCACCAGAACAGGAGATGCTCTTTACAGGAATTCTTCATTCAGAGTAGAGATGAGCAAATCATCCAAAATTCGCTTCACCATAAGTTATTATGTAGTGTTCTGCGAACATTCGTGCATTAATAACGAACATACAATTGTTAAAGGTACGCAACTTATGTGAACACATACGCATGAGCATACTAATTGCGTACGAATCCTCAGCGTACTATTGTCTAGCGATTGCGTAATATGCAGGCACGCACAACGCTAGGCTTTGCTGGACCAGAATGGTGGAGCAGGAGGAACGCTCTGAGTCTGAACCCTGGCTACATGATACTGTATCAGCAGATGACAGCAGATCATCCGGCTGTGATTGAGATGAGTGTGCCATCCACTCCACTACCTCATCCACTTTCTCCTCCACTACAATTTTGCGCCTTGGTGGGTTAGCCTGGTGAAACAGTGGCCAACTATTACGAATTCTATAAGTAGAAGCTCCGGCTACATGTCCTTTGCCACTGCTGCCCTGTGCAACCTTCTCCTTTTTTTGGAGCTCGAGGTCTGGCTGGAACTGGAACCCTTTTGCTTTTCCATGCCAGACACTTCCACTTGACTGTGGCCCTGGAGGTCTTTGTCTCTCTCCCTATCTCTCTCCCTGTCTTTCTCCCTGCCTGATTAATTACTAGCCCTGCACTGGCCCTGCACTAGCTCTGATATGTATTATGGATGCCCAGAACAATTACACCACAATTCAATTCAGAAACTTCAGAACTTCACAGACAGTGCTTCTGCTCGTCTCAGCAGTCGCAGCACAACTGATGTCACAGGCTTACCGAGCCTATGAGCCAATCAGAGCTAGGTCAGGTGACCGCTTTCTTCCCGGGCTTTTTGCTGCCTATTTCCACACAAATAACGAACTTACAGTAAAAGTTCGCTAATTAACTGAATTTGTACGCATCAGAGTATAAAGTATACATAGCATTAACGTACAATTCATTGGACAAGTACTTAGCGTATGCGTACAAAGCTTTAAGAACATTTTCGAATCGAACGGAGCGACTCTGAAAAAATCCGGATTCACTTCGGAGTGGAAAATTGCGTAGATTCGTATCGAATCTACAAAGCGGCAAATAGATTCGCTCATCTCTAATTCAGAGGGATTTTAACTATGAAAAGGATGTTCTGAGAATAACATTTTGTGATTCACTTTCATATACAGTAGATATATAAGTATACATTTTTTTTGCTGTATGCATAAGATCTCCCCTCAGGCAATTCTTTTATGTGGTTAGAAACAGGAAATCTCAGGGGAAGTATGATAAAGATACCATTTCACATTCCTGCCACTGAACTAAAGGCATGTCAAGTGTAGAAAGTTTTTACTTTAGTAGTAATAGTAGTTTACAACTTGTGCTGCTGAGGCAATTATAAGTAGTACCTGCTTTCTGCTGACAGATTTGTGGACAATTTGTGGGACTCTAAGGGTGCTGCCATACTATGGTTCCCTGTATTTTCTTTTTGGCTTTCAAAAAACGCTATGAAATTAATGTATTTTTCACAAGCATTGTTTTGTTGTGGGGAATTTTAATTACAATTTTTTCTTGTGTTTTTTCAGACTTTTTTTCCCTATACAGAAAACTACGGGAAGACATTTAGAAAAACGCCACACTCAGAGCATGTTGTGATTGAAAAATAATGCCAAGGCAGCAAAAAGCACAAGGAAACTGTTAAGGGGGTTGCCCACTTATTTATATTAATGAACTATACTCAGGATCGGTCATCAATGTCAGATCGGTGTGGGGGGTGGGGACTCCTGGCACCCATGCCGATAAGCTGTTTGAAGAGAGCTGCCATCTCCATTGTTTACCTGCTTGCCGTCGCAACCTGAGGATAGGTCATCAATATAAATGAAGGGGACAATCCCTTTAAAATGCCACTACAAAAAAAGCAGTGCTTGTATGTCATTTTATTATTCCCTACAGGCCAGCATGCAAGATCTGGCTGCAGCATTTTTGGCTTAAAAAAACACAGGCAAAAAAATGTGGCTTAAAAAAAAAGACATGGGGACAAATTTATCATTAAAATATGTCACTTTTTGTGGAGTGAAAAAGTCACAAACTGCAGTCATATACACTTCAAAATGGTATCAATAAAAACTACAGATTGCCCAGCAAAAAATGAGTCCTCAAACAGCTCCATAGACTTAACTATAAAAAGTTATATGGGTTATAATATGGTGAAGAAAACATTTGTTTTTTCCAAAGTTTTTTTCAGTATTAAAACACAAGATAAACTATATAAATGTGGTACTGTATCTCTGTAATCGTACTGACCTGGAGAATGAAGGGAACAGTTCAGTTATGCTGCATCAGAAACGCTGTAAAAAGAAAACCCATAAGACGTGGCGAAATTGTGTTTTTTTCTGATTTAACCCCATTTGGAATTTTTGTTTTTCAAGCTTTCAACTACATTGTATGCAACAGTAAATATTGCCATTAGAAAGTACAACTTGTCCTGCAAAAAACAAGCCCTCATATGACTATATGAATGGAAAAATAAAAAAGTTATGGCTCTGGGAAGGCTGGGAGTAACGGAAAAAAAAACTAAAACAAAAAAATGGAAAATGGTCTGGTTCTAAAGGGGTTAAACTAACTGTATAGTTTATATACAGTAGATAATAGTATAGACATAATATAGATAACATGACTGACGATGGGAATACATTCAATTACCTATTTTACTTCCATTGAATCGACAAAGATTCATGTGCCTGCTCCGAGAATCTTACTGCTGGTTGATATCGAATTAGTCAGCAAAATGCCTTATAACTTTATGGGGTTCTATCCTCCCATAATTACATTTATCTGCCTAGAGTACCACAAACACTGCATATTTTTGCCCCATATACCTGTTTTTCACTTTAGCACTTTCCTTTTCCTGTTGCCAGCATCACTGCATCCTGGTAGGATGTTTATATGCAGAACTTCCTGTTTTTCTCAGCTTCCTTCTGGGTTTGCTAACCAGACCGAGGATGTTTTCCTCTGTAAAGTTTCACAGACCTTGCTGCCCAAATATGGATTGGGAAGGTGTAGGTCATGTGACTACTGCAGTGAGAACAATAAGAGAGCATCCCCTTTGAAACATTACAGAGCAAAGCATTCTAGGTTTGGTTAGCATATACACCTATGAAACAGGAAGCTCTGCAAAACTGTAAACTTCCTGCCAGCATGCAGTGATGCTGAGAAGCTGGAATATAGGAGAAACTGGTATATAGGACAAAAATGTGCAGCTTTTGCTGTACTGTGGGCAGATAAAATAAATGTAATTATGGGACCTGATAACCCCTTTAAGGACCCAAACATATTAGTCTATTTTTGGCCAAACCTGCCATTTTTGAATGAGCCTACGGCTATTGGGAGTGTTAGGTTCCCTTTAGTAGTGCTTATATCATACAACAGGTTAGTTTTCCCTACATTATTAACTGCACAATGCTTACACTGAAGACTACACTTCCGATCATTCAAATCACCTGAGAAAGCCCCCTGCAGAAATTCAGCCAATGTAGTGTAGGTCAGGGACATAGTGAGGGGGGGGGGGGTAAGCTGTGGTGGCACTTTCCCTGGTCACAGAGGTTGGGGGGTGCACATGCCGGGCATTTCGTTTACATGGTGAAGCTGGGAGCCCCCCCTCCACCGTTCTGCTGATCTCCCTTTCTCCCCTGTAGGCCACAAATCGCACTGTAAGCTGTGTGACAGGAGTGGTGAAAGCCCGGGAATTAGACTCCTGCACAGCCAGAGATTTGTGTGTGTGAGCGCTTGATGCTGCTTCTGGGAACGCCGGATGTGACTGATTATCAGGGAAACAGGTACGTTTTTTTTTGCTTTTTTCATGGAGCTGGAGAGGGCACTAGGGGCCAAAGGGGGGGGGCACAAGGAGGACATAACTATAGTGAGGAGGGCACAAAGGTGGGCATTACTACTGTGAAGGGGCCACAAGGAGGCCATAACTACTATGAAGGGGGCACAAAGGAGGGCATAACTACTGAGGGGGGGCACAAAGGTTGGCATAACTACTGTGATGGGGTACAAAGGTGGGCATAAGTACTGTGAAGGGGGCACAATATTGGCATAACTACTGTGAAGGAGGCATAATGTGGTCATAATGAAGGAGGCACAATGAGGACATAACTACTGTGATAGGTCACAATGTGGATATTACTACTGTGAAGGGGACACAATGTGGGTATAACTACTGTGAAGGAGGCACAATGTGAATATTACTACTGTGAGGGGCACAATGTGGGCATAGCTACTGTGAGGGAACACAATGTGGGTATTAGTACTGTGTGGTAGCACTAAGGGGAAAGTAATGCCCTACATTACGCTGTTATACATTGGGATGGCTCTGTCTTCCAGGGCCAGAACAGCACCCCCTGCTGGGGATTTCACAGGGGCAGTCACCATCCCTTCCTTATGTAATTATTTTTTTGCTCTATGACCACAGCGACCTTCTTCCAGATCCAGCGGACATTATGCCAACACGCCAGCGACATGGATGCAGTAGGACCAGTTGGTTCTTTCATTTTTTCAAGTTATATTGGTACCGCCGTGTACCCTATGATAGATTTTATTAAGTAAGTGGGACTGGTGAGTATAGTTATGCATTGAGTTAGAGGAGTGGCATAGTGTAAAAAAGATTTGCCGCCGCTTAGCTTTTCCTCTTTATGTAAATTTGAGAGGCAAATACAGGGGCAGGGGCATCATGCTGAATCTTTGCAAGAAGACTAGCTACACTTCTGGTGTAGGTGCTATTGAGTCACAATGGGTGCAGGTTAACAATGTGGCCAAACCAGATGTGCTCAACATGACTTTTGTATAGCAGCAATTCATCTGACAAGAGAGGCACAGTTTTTGAATGTTACACAGTCCAACTCATAGTTATGATAGTAGTGGTTCGCATGTGGTACAGATGTAATGCTTCAGACTTTTTAGGAAGCTTGCCTGATAGATCTGTTTCTGGAAAGACAATTTCTACAAGCAGATAGGTGAATGAGAATGAAACAAGTCAGGCAACAGTTGTAGATTCTCTTGCCATTAAATCAATCTCTGGTAGCACTAAAAATACTCCACAAATTAGGCCGTCCTGTCTAATATTCCTCTCCCGGCTCAGTTGTAAAGCAAAGCTTTATGGCTAATATACTCCAGACTGGAAGGCAGATTAGGAAATTGCTAGGGAAATTGGAATGAAAAGAAGGTTGTGGGAAGGAGAGATAGAGAGAAAAGTTCTTGTGGAATTTCCTAGTTAACCCATTTTCTCTTAGACTATGCATACTTAGAATTGTGGTGTTTGAGCAGCTATATGCTTATATATAGCTATATATTCTACATAGTAAGATTCAATGTCTTCACTAAATATGTATAGTTGTTTATCACTATCCATCTGTCTGTCTAACTATAAAATATCTAGTTCTGAAAATGATAGCTTTGTACATACAGTCAGACATCCTGCACACAACCATATTTTGTTTATGTGTTTTAAAAAGGGATAGCATACTGACAATATAAATCATTAGGACCATGTACAGTTGCACACAATAATTTTTTTTAAAGATCCATGTGCCTACTCCAAGAATCTCACTGCTGGTCCTATCACTGTCCATTTTGCATATGAGAATAGCTCTGTCTATTGCTGAGAGTGAGAAAAAGATGGAAGCTATACATTTTCAATGATCTATTTTTTATTGCAGACCATAAATCATGTGCTTGAGGCCTAAGACTACGGCCGCACAGTCAGGTTTCCTGGTGCACTTTTGGAATCCAGAATCAGGAGTGAATTCAAAAAAGAGAAGTTGTATCTGTTCTTTATACTTTCTATCCTTTTATGGGCCACTTCTGATTTTGGCTTCCAAAACTGCGTCAGGGAACCTGACTGTGTGGCCGTACTCTATGGGCTTTTTCCTCTTATATTTCATAGTGACACTTAAAGGGTTTCTGTCACCAGAAATCACCCTATTAAACCAAGTGTCATTTGCAATGAGCAAATGACACTTGATGACAGTAATGTTAGTCTCCTATTTCTCGGTCCAGCAGTTTAGACAAAAAATAGGTTTTTATAATATGCAAATGACCTCCCCTAGGTGCAGTAGGCGTGAACCTGCACCTAGGAGAGGCCGTAATAACGCCTCTTACCACGCCTCCGTAGCGCTGATTGACAGGGCCGGGCAGCCAGCTCTTTCGGCTCCCGGCCCTGTACGATCCCGAAATCCCGCGCCTGCGCACTGCCGTAGTACATCCGCGCACGAAGGAGCCGGGACCCGGCGGCCGCCGGCTCTCAGCGCACGTGCGCGGATGTAGTACCGCAGTGCGCAGGCGCGGGATTTCGGGATTGTACAGGGCCGGGAGCCGAAAGAGCTGGCTGCCCGGCCCTGTCAATCAGCGCTACGGAGGCGTGGTAAGAGGCGTTATTACGGCCTCTCCTAGGTGCAGGTTCACGCCTACTGCACCTAGGGGAGGTCATTTGCATATTATAAAAACCTATTTTTTGTCTAAACTGCTGGACAGAGAAATAGGAGACTAACATTACTGTCATCAAGTGTCATTTGCTCATTGCAAATGACACTTGGTTTAATAGGGTGATTTCTGGTGACAGAAACCCTTTAACTGTAATATCATTTTTGGTGCATCATATGCACCAGTCCAAACAGGTGTCTGGCCATATAGAACACATTTTATCCTGATTTAATATGACGCTACATCATTTCATTACCAAAAAGGCCTTACCCTCACCCAACTGCAGAGGTGGCTCCATGGATAGGACACTCTGTGTTGTAATACAGTTTAAAATCATATACTCCTTGTCAGCTAAATGAGTTTAATGAGAACTTTTTTATATACAGTGCATTAGGAAAGTCTTCAGACTCTTTCACTTGCGGCCTTGTGCTAACTTAAAGCCTCTGCTCAGTAAAAGACACATGGAAGCCCACCTGGAGTTTGCAAAAAGGCACTTAAAGGTCTCTCAGACTGTGAAAAACAAGATTCTCTGGTTTGATGAAACCAAGATTGAACTTTTTGGCCTCAGTTCTAAGCGTCATGTCTTGAGGAAAACAGACACTGCCCAATACCATTCCTACAGTGAAGCGTGGTGGTGACATCAACAAGCTGTATGGGTGTTTTCAGTGACTGGGACTGGGAGACTGGTCACAGTTGAGAAAAAGGTGAATGAAGCAAAGTAAAGAGATAATTTTAATGAAAACCTGATCCAGAGTGCTCTAGACTTCTGACTAGGCCAAGTGTTTTAGCTTCCAACAAAACATTACCCTAAGCACATAGCCAGGACAGCACAGGAGTTGCTTAGCGACAATTCTGTGAATGTCCTTGAGTTGCCAAGCCAGAGGCCTGACTTCAACCCAATCAAACATCTCCAGAGAGACCTGAAAATGGCTGTCCACTGACTGTCCCCATCCAACCTGACAGAGCAGTATGGACAATAATCCCCAAATCCAGATGTGCAAATCTTGTAGCATCATATCCAAGAAGACTGAAGGCTGTAATCGCCGCCAAAAGTGGTTTAACTAAGTACTGAGTAAAAGGTCTGAATGCCATATTTTAGTTTTTCCTTTTTAATAAATAAGCTTTTGAACAATCTGTTCTCACGCTCTCATTATGGGGCATTGAGTGCAGAATAATGGGGAAAAACGTGAACTTGTCTTTATTTTAGCACAAGGCCGCAACATAACAAAACGTGAAAAAAGGGATAAGGGTCTGTAGACTTTTCAAACGCATTGTAAAAAAACATTGGCAAACTAGATTTTAAAGGACTTTTTACCAACCGACAATGGGGGCAATGGTCGTATTGTTTGTCGGGTGAAGGCATCACCAGTTCAGACACCTCAATAATTGTTTCTGGAGAGCAGAGTGTGCTGTCCAAAATGAATCTCTATGGGGATGAACAATGGCAGCAATGACTCCTAACACCCTCCCCCATATAGTGGATAAGATTGCTGCCTGTAAATGCAGCTCTCACTCTCTAACAAGCAGGCAAGTATTGTAAACAAGTGGATCATACCCGGTAATTTCATGCTGTGTTGGCCCATGTAAAGGGGCCTTATGAGTAATTTCACCAAGTTCTTACTAAAAATTCAAGTTTATCTGTGGTGCAGTTATATAAAAGCTATATTACATGTATTTGCATAGAAAACCCTTAGATAAGAATCTGGTGCTTCAGGTAGGCTTTTCCATAACCTATTCAGTGCAGTCCAAAAATACTATATGTTATAGTTTGCAGGCTTCAAATGTGCACATGAGAATGGATAGTAGTTGTAGGAAAGACATTTGTATACAACTATATACAAATCATCCGAGAATTCATGATGAGATGGCTGAGAAATTGAAAAAGAAAAGCTACACTGACTAGTACTCAACAATGGACTAAAGTCATATATTTGTTAAAAGGAAAATTCCCAGTGAGCTTAATGCCCCAGAGGGTTCTTTCTTCATAACATGTTAGATAAAAAGATCTTGAAGTTTACTATAACAGAATCATCAAATAAATGTATTACTATAGACGTTATTAAGTTAATATTATAGATTACTGGCTATGTTCTTCAGAAATAGTTTTGCTTTATATACATTTTTCTCATTGCTCCAATGATTCTTTGGAACTAGATTTCCAGTAGGCACGGCAAACTGTAACCCAAAAGGCTGCAGAGAACTGAAATAGAAAAGGGCTCGTCCCAGTCCTCCTCCTCCTCTCATGCAGTAACAGACAGCACTGATTTTGATGCTAATGTCCCTTCAAGGAACCTAGACAAACATGTCTTCGAATGCTGATGTAATGTCCCTATGGCCACTTTATGGTGCGCTTTCCAAAGATAAAATGTATCTCTCATCAGTATGCTGAAGGCTTTAACCCTTTCTCTGACAGACAGACAAGTAAACAAAGGGCTTTCTGTGGACACCATAGCTAACTGCCCTCAATGACACAAATAGCATGGACATGCCTTCATATTCTACTCAGAATTCTCCATCATGTGCTCACATGATCACCATGCGATAAAGTTCAAAAACCCTCTAAATTCCACCCCGCAGGGCAAAGATTCCTAAAACTCTGAAATCTGAAGAGATTAACACAAACTGATTTTCCAGGAGTGACTTTTTGGGTACACACTGCTCTTAATAATAATTGATGGCTAGATGGTTGAGCAATGTTTTATTTAAAATCAGTTTGCCATTTATGCTCATTTTAAGCTTGATCTGTATTTGGTACACAAATGTAATATGCATATACTAAATAAAATGAATAAATGTAAAATGTTAGAATCAATGAATTTGGTGTTCCATAAGATGGTTTGCATTACGCCCCTTTAACACGGGCCGCACATTGTCCTATTTAAACATGCAGGAGATAACCTGCCAAACAAGCAAATGCTTTCAGCAAGTCCCCATTCAGTTTGCATAAGGAATGTGAAAGGACCTTAAAGCAGCACCCGTTTGGGTCTGAAAGACAAACAGTTTGAATCAGATTTACAAGACTTGTCACTAAAGGTTTAAATGTATATTTGACAGGGCAAGCTGACTATCTAATGTGTATAGGAGCCTCTCAACTCACCCTTGACAGATGATGTTGGGGGAAAGAAAGATAAAGCAACTTGAATTCAATGTCAGAGATAAGCCATCAGAGGTGTTCCCTCTTTCCATCCAAATCAAGCATGCATGGGTATGGGGGAGTCAGGAGGGATAGTTGTCGGCTGGACAAGCTGTATAGACAATAGCTATTGATGGTGTATGGTCATCTTAAAGGGGTTGTCCCATGAAAAATAGTGTACATTTTTCAAACCAGCCCCTGGATCTGAATATTTTTGTAATTGCATGTAATTAAAAATTAAATAGAGCTACTGAGCTAGTCAATAAAATGTATCTGTATAGTGCCACCTGCTGTTTGTTCTTTTCCTTACTTCTCTGTCCACCTCACTGAGCAGGTGACACACTCAACTGTCTTCAACTATCACCAGCCATATCTTCTGTTACAAGCTGTGGCAGTTACAGTAAAACAGCTACAGCAGAAAGCACACTCCACCCCCACACTGAGAAAGGACACACCCCCTGCTGCCAGCCTGAAATAAATCTAGCAGAACAATTGGAACAATGAATAGGGAGATCTCAATGATAGGTACAGAGCTGGTTCTAGCTAGAGATTGTCAGGTATTATATGATGTCTGATTTTGACATTAATTAAGGCATAACCCGTGCAAGATATCATAAGTTACAACAAGCAGCAATTTTAGGAAATATAATTCATGGTCTTAATTTAAAATGACAGCAAATATATATGACACTGACATGAATTAATATGGTGGACATACAACTTTGATCAAAATGCCAAGAAAGCCTCTAATTTCCAACTAAGTTCGATCTTATTATTGATTTATGTAACAAAACGGCTACAACAACAAAAAGAATACAGGCCCACATGCTCAATGTCCCACCAGTTGGTGCCAAGTACAGTACATACATGCCTGTACATATCTCCATTTATCTTCTTAAAACAAGTTATAAGAATTGCTGATTGTGTTATGCCTCATGCACATCACTAGTGTTGAGCGAATCGAAGTCAAACAAATTCACTTTGTGGTAACGAATCAGTTTTCCCTGAAATGGCGGCCAGCAAGTCTTCAGTCAAGATGGCCGTGACAGCCTCTTTGCGTTCAAATGGATAATGTGAGTTTTTATTTATTTAATTAAAGGGGTTTTCCGGGATTTTACTACTGATGACCTATCCTCAGGATAGTCCACAAATCACATCAGATGGCAGCATATCCTTACAGAAGCTTTCTTTTACTCAAGCAGGGTCCATTAAAAAAATGTACAAAAAGTGTGGCCACATGAAAGTGCCCGTGCAACATTTCATGTGGCCACACTTTTTGTACATTTTTTAATGGACCCTGCTTGAATAAAAGAAAGCTTCTGTAAGGATATGCTGCCATCTGGTGTGATTCGTGGACTATACTGAGGACTAATGGGATCGTTGGTGCTGCTGCATTCCTGAGGACGTCAAAAGGTAGGCGTATTGGTGCTGCTCTGAAATTATATTGCTATCCTCAGGATAGGTCATCAATATCTGATCAGTGGGGGTCCGACACCCGGGACCCCCGCTGATCAGGTGTTTGAGAAGGCACCGGAGCTCCCATGAGCGCCTTGGCCTTCTCTCAGCTTTTCCTAGGACAGTGACGTCACATTTATCAGTCACGTGGCTTAGGAACGGCTCAAGTGAATGGGGCTGACCACAATTATCAAGCACAGCCTCTGTACAATGTACGGCGCTGTGCTCGGTAAGCTGCGAGAAGGTAGCGGTGCTCACAGGAGCGCCGATACCTTCTCAAACAGCTGATCGGCGGGGGTCCCGGGTGTCGGACCCCCACCGATCAGATACTGATGACCTATCCTATCAGTAGTAAAATCCTGGAAAACCCCTTTAATTTTTTTTTTACCCTGATTAGGCCTAAATGGTAGCCTCAGATGCCACGATCAATGATAAATGCAACATCTGGGGGGTTCAATAAGGTGTGGGGGGGTCCTCATCATTGTGCCTGCTACATACAAAGAAATGCGCTTCGTGACAAAGTAATTTGTCACAAAGCTAATTTCCTAGTAAGATTCGGTTGAATCAAATTTTCCATAACTTCGCTCATCACCATGGTACAGTTCTGACAGCCTTTGAGTTGTACGTTGTTGTAATACAGCTTCCGCAGTCTTTTGGGGACACTTACTGCACTTCTATGCCTCTGACTACATATGGAGTCTGGGCTTGGCCTAAGATACACAATTTTACTCCGAAATTGCACTACAATTCTGGTGTAAAATTAGTAAACCAATTAGTCAACCAATAGTTAGACCAGTGTCTGTCCTCGCACTACATTTATCATCCAGCCTAAGCCACAGTAATGAATCTGGTGCAGGTCTAGAAAGCCCCTGTAGACTGCCTGATGTTTGGGCAGATTATTGCTAACTAGCATTCATACGTTTGTTAGCGATAATCTGCCTGTGTAGTGGTGCTGATTACCACTTGTTCATCAGGTAATAGGATCATTGATGCGGACACCTTAATAATCATGTGCCAGCAGCAGATCATGCCTCCCGAACAGTACCCTACTAACGCAAAACAATGATTCTATATGTGGACGAGCGATGACATTAGCAATCACTCCTCCCCATACTGTGGAGGAGATCGCTGCATGTAATAGCTGCAGTCTCCTTAACTGACGAGCAGGTGATTGAGCAGGGTAAAGGGTCTTTAATGCCATCTATAGGATTAGTAAATCAGCGCCTTGTGCCAATTTAGTCTCATGTTGTTTTTGAAGCCTTTCCTATGTAGCTGTGTTATTCTACCTTCAGTGCTTACATCATAGTGGTGATGTGTTTTTGGTGTTTTAAAATCTTATTAATGGGGTAAGTTTATCGAAATTGGAAATTTTTTTTTTCATAGCAATCAAGTCTGAGTAGTCATACAAAAAATCAGTCTAGCTCACCTGCAGCAAAAATGTGCACCTTGCATGGACAGCTTGGGCAAAGGCCTGAAATCCAGAAGAAGCAGAAGGTCCAGCAAAGGTGAAGTATTTTTTGGACACTTTATTTGAAAATTCAAGACAGTCAAGTGCAGTAACAGGCTCCACAGAACAGTTTACGCGTTCCGGACGAAGTCCGTAATCATAGTTTGAATTTTCGAATAAAGTGTCTGAAAAATACTTCACCTTTGCTGGACCTGCTTCTTCTCAATCAAGTCTGAGCTCTTATTTTTAAGAGATTCTTTTGAAAATGTTTTTTTTTAATTGCCAATATTTGGCCAGTAAATCATCACTCATTCACCACTGCACATGGGCATGGTTTGGCTGTGTGCATTCAGCTGTACAGTGTGGTCTCACCCTAAGGCCCCATTCACACGACCGTGTGAATGGGGCCGTATCTATCCGCAAAATTGGGGGAATAGATGCGGCCCCATTCACCTCTATGGGGCCGGGAGCTAGCTCCGTGCCGCGGCTCTTTTGAAGCATGTCCTATACTTGTCCGTGCGCACGGACAAGTATAGGCATTTTCAATGGGGCCGCACGGCGTGTGTTTCTAGCGCTGGGGAACACACGCCAGGCGGCCCCTGTATATTTGCGGGTCTGCAGTAATGCGGGCACGCAAAGATATGTTCGTGTGAATGGACCCTAAGGGCTCATTCAAATGACCATATGAATGGGTCCGCATCCATTTCACAATTTTGCGGAACGGGTGTGGACCCATTCATTTCAATCTGTCCGCATCCATTGTTCCGTTCTGCGGCCCCACAAAAAAATATAGAGCATACCCGCTCATGGGGTAAAAATTATTCTACGGTTTTTCAACCCAGCACCTGGATATAAATACTTTTGTAATTGCATATAATTAAAAATTTTGCATAGCCACCTGCTGTTTGTCTTTTTCCTCATATCCTTGTCCAACTCACTTAGATGGCTGCACATGCTCAGTTTAATCCTTGAAGTGCCTCCCAAACTGTGATAGGGAGAGCATGGACACGCTCCCTTATCTGTAGCAGAAAAGACACTCCCCTTGAGCTTTCAGCTTAATATAAATCTAGCAGAGCAATTCATGGGGAGATCTCTGGATCCATGTGAGATACAGGGCTGGTTCTAGCTTTGTTAGAAAGAGACTGTCATGTACTATATGATGTCTAATTTTCATTTTTTACATTAGTCATAGGATAACCCCTTTAAAGATAACATAATTAGCCCTATATAAAGTTAAAGATTACATACTGCTCTTCAGTGAAGTAGCATTTTTACTTGTCAGCAGGATCCTGGCACAGACAAATGTTGGGCTGGTGTCACACACAGTTTTTTTTCATAGGTTTTTGGTGGCCAACTTTTTGGTTGTGTTTTTTTGCAGCTCCAGATGTTACATGGACGTTTATATGAAATATTAAATGCAGGCCTAACAAGACTTGAAAAACAACACCCCTAAAAACACCAGAAAAATCCAGAACTTCCTGGTGTTTTTACAAGCCAAAAACACTAAAAAAAGACTGTGTGGAAGCACCCCCATAGAGTTTCTAGACTAAAATGAATACTCTGCATGTTGGCACAATAAACAGTTTACAGATAGATGATGTGATTCATAAATAGGCAGGTAGAATTTGTGATTTCAGCCTAGTCATAGCCTCCAGAAATGACCTTCTCCCTTTGCAGAATTTACTCTGCATGGGTGAAATTCTCAGGACTGGGAGATGTTAAGTTATCTACTAGCAGGAACTAACAATATCCTCTTCCTTAATCACTAAAATATGTTTGTCTAAGACCATCAAATAAGAGTCTGGGGATGGTTAACCCCTCTTTTACTGCCTTAAGAATGCGCCTGTGAATTCATAGTAACATAGTTTGTAAGGCTGAAAAAAATACATATGTTCTTGAAGTTCAGCCTGTTATCCTGAAAAGTTGATCAAGAAAAAGGTACAAAAGAAGGTAGAAGTCAGCTTTCCTCATCTTAAACGTTCACTGAGTTTTCAGCAAACCTTTGATATGTCACAGAGACATTACAAAAGTTTTGATTGGCGGGGATCTGAGCACTGAGACTCTCAGAAATTGCTAGAATGAGGAGAGAGAGGCACTCGCATATCACACTCTTCACTGTAAGGTACGGAATGGAGACAGACCCATAAACCCATATGTAGTCCATCTCGCTTAATCTCCTGCAGTGAGAAGAACACTCTGTGCAAACGCTTCTTTCTCTTCGTTCTAGCAATTGTTGGGAGTTTTAACACTCAGACTCCCACTGATCAAACTTTTGTTATGTCTCTATGACATATCAAAAGTTTGCTAAAATCTCAGTGACCTCTTTAGAAAATAAATCCTTCCCGACCCCAGATCTGGCAACCAGAATAAATCCATGGATCTATTACCCTCTTCTAGAAATCAGGTAACTATTAACTTTTTATATTATTACTCTCAACAAATGCATCCAGTCCCTTTTTGAAATCTTTTAGCAAATTCACCATCACAGCCACCCCTGGCAGAGAGTGCCATAGTCTCACTGCTCTTACAGTAAAGAATCCCCTTCTATGTTGGTGTATTAGATGTAGAGGATGTCCCCTTGTCGCAGTCATAGTCCTGGGTATAAGTAGAAAAGATCCCCTTATTGACTTTTGCAATATATTTACACATAGTTATTAGATTTCCCCTTAGTTGTCCTTTTCTAAACTAAATAAACCTAATTTTGATCATCTTACAGTCTGACTAGTGATATGTTAGGTGGCACAACTATGTTCTCGTTTTGATGTACCCCATAATCTTAGTAGCCTTGGCAGCAGCTGCCTAACACTGGCTGCTGCATCAACTAAAATTCCTCACTCCTTTTCCATGTCACTGTTACCCAGTGTTTTACCTTTTAGTATGTATTGGTGACTTTTATGGTGACTTGTGTATAACCTTACATTCATCAGTATTAAACCTGATTTGCCAAGCCTCCAATCTATCCAGATCCACGTGTAGCAGTATACTGTCCTCAGCTATGTTAATTACTTTACACAGTTTAGTATTGTCAGTAAAAATTGTTACTTTACAGCTCCTCTAGAAGATAATTAAAAATATATTGAAGAGAATAGGGCCCAATACTCACCGCTAAGGTATCCCACTAGTGACAATGACCCAATATGAGTCATGAGTATGGCTGTGTGAAATCTCACACAGGCGCATAAGACCTTGTTCTCCCGTCGGAATCCTTACATGTGCAGTGAATGCTTGAAGTGGAGGTGTATACACCTCCCAGAGCCAGAACTAGGTCTCATGCTTCTGCTCGAGATTTTGCACAATCGGAGCTCAATACCGGAAAATGAAAACGCCGGTGTGAAAGTAGCCTTAGTCTAGTCTAAAATTTACCTCCTCAGAAACAGATTAGATTAATTTGATAAACCAAATCCCTCATAAACCCATGCTGATAAGATAAGATAAACTTTATTACTCCCTGAGAGGATTTATTGTAGCATTAACAGCTCAGCATACATACACTTTTATTACAATGTACTATTCAATACTACAGTGCAATACAGAAGAAGAGCATAACAATTAACAAAAAATAGTATGGTTATAGACATCAGTACTGGTGACTATTTGATTAGGTAATACCCCTCCTTTTTTATTTCTGCTTCTGCCCCTATTTTTGCTTCCTTGAAGGACAGATTTAGCCTCGGGTCTATCCAATAATAGTCCTCCTCTCACTGTACTTGTTTGTTAGGTAGTGCGATAGCAACCAGTACGTATTATTTCCTGAACCTCTCCGTATCGCACTTCAGCTGAATAAACCTGTAACTGAATCTACTCTTCTGGTTTTCCACCAATGAGTGTAGTGGGTGGGACTGGTTACTAATGATCCATTTCAACTTTAGTATCCTTTCCTCCAGCACAGACTCGAATTCCGGTAACTGGGAGCCCAAAATCTTGCCGGCTTTCTTGCTGATATAGCATTATACACTTATTTTCATTGAGATTCTCATAGAAAACCTTCAAACAGTTTACTAGCAATACATGTTAAACTTACAGGCCTAGTTTCTGGGCTCAGTTTTTGACTACTTTTTGATTGACAGCACATTTGCTATAACACAGTTATGTGGAATAGGCCCTGTCATTATAGAATCTTAAATATTAGAAATAATGGTCTGTTTATAACATGACTTAATTCCTTAATGATACAGGGATGTATGCTGTCTGAAACAGATGATTAGCTTTATATAATCTATTAAGGACGTACCACACTTCTTCTTGGGTCATACAAGTGACATTAATTAGGGAGTTTAGTTTGTCACTCCACATTTCACTTGACATTTCATTTTCCTCTCTGAATACAGTGCAGAAAAAAGATTATTTAATAAATTCACTTTCTCCTCATCACCCTTTACGACTCCTCCCTCATCATTTTCTTAAAGGACCAACATTTTCAGTTATAATCCTATTACAATTTAAGTATTTAAGAAACATTTTAGGATAATTCTTTCGGAATGAGTCTCCAGACGCCTTTTTTACTGCTGTCCTTTATTTATGCATTTTAATTTTCTGCGTTTTGTTACTTTTTTCTTTTTTACACCTCACCAGTCCACGGTCTTTGCAGACTTCAGCCTAGGACATCTCTTCACTTCAGAGAAAGATGTTGCACCAGCAGGGAAAGGTAATTATCTTTAGTTAAAACCTGTTTCCTTTACAATATGCAAAAGTTCAGTTTCTCAATTTATATTTGGTAGTTGAAGTCCCCTAGGTGCATTGTGTAGAAGAACAAAATTAGTCAATCTGAAATAATCAATTCAGTATCTACTGGGATATATCTGTTCAGTTACTTCTGTGCGCCCAAGCTGTGGTAACCATACCATGTTAACTGCTGCATTAGTTCAGTGGGAGGCAGCAATGGAAAAATACGCTTTTTCTATAGCAACATTTATGTCTGTGGGAACATCCCCACTAACACTTTAGGTGATCCCCAAACACATCAGAGAGCTGTCCCAGAATCTACTACATTCTCAGAAGAGGACATTATTAAAAAAAAAAAAAAAAGAAAGAGGGCCCTGGTTGAAAACAGAGCACCTCAGTTTGAACACTTCAAAACATTTTCTGAGGTGTTAACTCCCCAGAAAAGACCATCACATCCTGAACAGAGCACAGAAAGGTGATTTTGGGTGAATAAATGTAACACCTTCTATTATAAATAAAGCTTGCTTGAGCAAACTCTCACACATTGACAATGAGGCATTTGTCTCACATAACATGAGTCAGCAAGGTTGCTGTGATGCTCAATCTGAGGTAGACCAGGATACCGCTATGGTCCACCGCTTCCCCAGAAAGAGGAAACTGTAACGAACTCTAAATGCAGAGAATAAGTCTAGCAGGGAGACCATACTCTCAGGGCCATACTGGATACTTCTGAAGCAAAAAACACAACTGGCATTCCGTTCCTCTAATGATGATTTCGTTCTTTGAAATTTCATAGAAATACCAGACATTCAGGCCCTAATAGCCCCTGAAATAGGCCCTGCTCTTTTATCTGTCACTGGAACTGTTTTTCTATTAAAAACCGTGCAGTTTAAAATAGCAGATGCAGTGCGGCCATTGCTCTTTATTTTAATTAGGGCAGAGCAGGAGGGTGAGAATTCAGCTTCACAGAGTGGAAATAGGCTATTCTCCTTGAAATTGGAGCCCCAAAGTCCCATGAATACACTAACCTGGACAACAGTTATCTGTGTGGTCCAAAAATTATTCCAGAAAAATGAGATATGGGGCACGCAAGTCATTCGCTGAACTTAAAAGGCCTAATCAACCCAAAAAGCCCTTTCATACAGAGGGTCGCTCTCAAAAGTTCCCGTGGCAGAAACAAATCAGAAACAAATCAGGGACAATCCTGAAAATATTACTCAGACCTGCAAGCTTCCACAAAAGGAAATTAAACAAAACCTAGTTATTGCAAGAAAACCTATCCAGGTAAGCATGAAAGTACTCATTCCTTCCCACTGATACAAACTTTATGGGAAGCAATTCAGACCACTGGGTCAAAAATATGATTAAAACGACCTCACACTGCCACTAAAGTTGTTTCCATTTCAGAAAAGAAGTCTGTCTTTTCAAACAGGTCAGTCTTTAGACAGTGTCTTAGAAATTGCTATCACTCACAGAAAAATATCCCAGACAGATGGGACAGAAAAGGACTGGATAAGTCATATCTTCCCAGTTATAAAACCAGATGGTTCCATCAGACCAGTCCTAAATGTGAAGTGATTAAACAAATTCTTGAAGCAAAAGAGATTCTGGATGGAGTGTATGATGGATTTATGGTACCTCCTCCATGTCATATACATAGCTCAAAAACACAGATGCCTTCTCCAATCCAGATGGAAGGGAGAGATCTATCATCGGAACATCATGGTGTGTGGCCTATCCAATCCTCCTTAAACCTTCACCCACATAATGTAGGTCTTAATCTGTAACCTAAGAACATCAGGAATAACATGTATGATTTATTTAGACAATCTTCTAGTTTTCAACATGGACTCAATACATTATTAATCCAAAATGAATAAATTCTAGAGCTGTTTGTAGAAGCAGGAATCTATGTAAACATGGAAAGGTCTGTCCTAACCCCTACAAAGTATATAACTACCATTTGGAACCGAACCTGAGTTCAGGAAATGTTTTTTTAACAGTATAAATCAATTTCTGAAGTTATTATGTGAAGTCTCGTGAGTAATAACTTCGGCTCATCGGAGCCAATACATTCTAATACTGTATGGAGCGCTCGCTCAGTACAGTATTGAAACTAAGTTTTATGCGAATCTACTTTGGATGTTTCATCCCTATATATAACCTTTAGGTTTGAGTGAATCGAGCTGCGGATCATAGATCCAAAGTTGATTCATTCAGATTCATTCAGATTTAAGTACACAGATTGGAATACCATAGTAATTTGCCAAAGTCTCGTGCAACTTTGAGCGAGTGCCGTTTGGCTCCATGGAGCCAATACATTTTAATGCTGTACAGAAACAGCATTAACACAGCAGTTTTTGAACGAATCTATGATCCAAAGTTCGATTTTCTCAAGCCTAATAACTTTCCTAGGGTTTTCCATAGATACCAGCATTTTTACCAAAGGAATTCCAACAGAAAGTGATGAAAAGTAATCAGTGGAACACATTTTAGCAAAAGAAAAAGTATCCCTAAAAACAACAGCCAGCCGAATTGGGTAGTTAGTAGCCATGCAGCCAGCATTCAAAACTGTACTGCTACTGTGTCACCCAGACACAGATTTGGTTAGGGAAACTACTAAGACTCAAGAAAAAGTGGACATTGGAAGTACAATTAATCCCAGAAGTAAAGAGGAAAATGTGCAATTTATTATATCTTCCTCTTCCAATTTCTTGTCCTATAAGACAAAAAAAGCTCACAGAATAGGGAGCCCTTTCACAACAGACAGCTGTGAGAGGGAAATGGAAGGTTTCAGAAACAAACCTCGACATCAACTTGCTAGAACTCAGGGCAGCAAAGCTGCGTTTACAGAGAATAATCTCCCTGTCACCCCACCACCATTCAGTCCTCTTACAGTTGAACAACTAAATGGCGGTAACATATATAAAGAAAATTGGGGTACAAAATCAATATCTCTGTGTATAGAAGCCCCAGACATATGGAGATGGGCCTTAGAACAGAATCTAGACCTAAGAGTGCAATATGTTCCTAGACAATCCAGTGAAGTACCCGATTCCCTGTCAAAGAACAAAATGTCCTTATCAGAAATAAAACTTAAACATCAGCTATTCATGAAAATAAATCAAACATTCGGTATGAGGGAGATATACCTATTTATATCAGCATCATCAGCTCAGACATCGAAATTCATAGTGAGGACATAAGCTTAAGGAGATGCATTCTCCTTTCCTTGGACTGAACTGAGGAATCTGTATGTCTTTCCTTCCATGTACCTTTTCTCTCAAATTATTGCAAAAAGGACACAGTCCAACAAATAGTAACAAATTGTATATCCAGTATGACCTTTCAAACCTTGCTACCTGATGATCCACATAATGAACAAAGGCCAAAAGATTCCACTTGAAATGACAGCAAGGGACAGCCACCTAGCAACAGCAGCCCACCCATTATACCCCCTGCCCAGTTATTTCCTGTTGGTAGCAGAGAATACTAATTTGTCTCTGTATATGTTCTCTTAGGGCAACAAAGACCCAGAAACAAAGTTGCCAACAGCAGATGTAACTAAAGAGGTATTCGATACCATTAAACTAGAAACACAAGACCCTTCACCTTCTACTTCAGTAGTTAAAGAAATGGACTCATATTCTTCACTTGAGTTGTCAAGTTATGGGCTTACAGCACTTAGTTGTTTCTGGAACTATATATCATTAAAAAATAAAAAATGCAAAAAGTTTCAAGATCATGCTCAAGCGCTCGAACTCTTGCAACTGTGCTTTGCTTTGGTTTCCACTTGCAAAGTACAGGTCCTGCCTGGCCTGGGCAGTTTCTAGAGATTTTTTTCAACAGGGCGAACAATACAAAAGCGCCCCCCTTCTTCATGTTTAAAGTGACCTTTATAATAAAAAGATTAAAATACATTTTAAAAGAATCAGTTACCCAGAGTAAATCCAGTGACTTACAGGCGGTGTCTCCACAGATTTCAGTTTGTTCACTTTCCTTTTCTTTTCAGTTTGGTCCAGAAGCTCATGCGCAGACGTCTTCGGTCAGAGGTGTGCAGCCCCCTCTGCCACGTAAAAAGACACGACTATTAATAAATGGCACAGGGTAGAGGAGGTCTGCTACAGATTTTGTATTAGGGACCAGGGAATTCAGCTTATACCTTTACTTTGGCTTGTTGTTTCTGCAGTCCACCCCAACCCTCTATAGCAAGTAACCCCCCATACAGCTGCCCCCTTGAACGTTGCCACCCTGTAGTGTCCGCCAATACTATGCCCGGTGCTGCCCCACGTGTGGACATTAGTTTACTTTCAAAATGCTGAGAACATGATAAAATAATAAAAGGAGTGAAACCTTATTGATCCCATTGCTCACTTCTCAGTCACTGGCCGCAGCGGTCTCATGTCTCAATTGAGGGGGACATAGAAGTACAGAGACCAGCGAGGACAGGGATCAGAAATATATCACTACTTTTATTATCACATTCAAAAATTTTACACGGGTGGATAAACCCTTCTTAACACAGAGCCCACATGAGATCCCAAAATTAATGCAGACCTCCAGACCAGATCTCAAAATTAATCCAGATTCCAGATCAGCCCCCAAATCCATTCAGAACCCAAAACAACCCCCAAATTCATACAAATCAGCCCACAATTTTTTTCAAACCTGTCGCCCCCTATAACCTCCACCTCCCTCCTTAGTACACTAAATGCAGCCCTCCGACTAGAATATATATATATATATATATATATATATTATCCTCCTCTCTCTGCTCCTCCTCCAGACGCCATTGCTCTTGGTTTAGAGCTGTGTCCTGGTGCCAGTGCTGCACTATGTCCTGTCATAGTGTGCACCTATACACAATATGTACTGGAGCTGTGCACTGCCAGGACATAGTGCAGCACTAGTGCCACCACAGCATCTCCCCTCATATACTGAGCACCCCCATCCTCCACACGGCATCTCCCCCATATACTGAGCACCCCCATCCTCCACACAGCATCTCCCCTCATATACTGAGCACCCCCATCCTCCACGCAGCATCTCCCTTCATATACTGAGCACCCCAATCCTCCACACAGCATCTCCCATCATATACTGAGCACCCCCATCCTCCACACAGCATCTCCCATCATATACTGATCACCCCCATTCTCCACACAGCATCTCCCTTCATATACTGAGCACCCCCATACTCCACACAGCATCTCCCATTATATACTGAGCACCTACCCCCCACCTCATACAGTGCACATCCCTCTTGTACAGACTCCAGCACATTTACATGATGGTTCACTCACTGTGAAGAAAGTTCCTCACAGGTCAGATGCCTGAATCCTCTCCAGGTAAGCCCCGCCTCCTTCCTCATGCAGCTCCACACAGTCAGTCCTCAGTGCCTTGTCCTCCTCACACACTGACCCCGCCTCCTTTCCTGACGCTCCCACAGGCCCTTCCTCCTCCCTCACACACTCTGCACAGGCTGCTCTACGCCTGGAAATGCTGCAGCCATAGAGAAGACGGCCAGTGGTGAGTACAGCTAGCGCTCGGAGCGCTGTACTCACTGTTTCTTCAGCCTCATTCACTAATAAAAGCGCTTCCACAATGGAAGCCCTCATTAGTTGCGTCCTGGTCTTGCTGGTGATCAGCTGTAAACACCAGCACCCCCTTCTGCTTGTTGTAGTGATGCGCCCTGTGCGGTGGCACCCCTCGCCCTGGCTCTAGAAACGGCCCTGTGCCTGGCATTTTGTTGTAACGTCAAAGCCAGAACAGTATCCGACTGCAATTCCAGGAACAAGCTTGATAAAGACCAAGACAGAATGGTCACAAAACAGTTTTAGGTTAAACACAGTAGTAAGTAAAGAGACAAAGAGAAGTTGGGTAAACACAAGAGGTGAGAAACACAAGAATACTCACTGTATAGACAGTGAAGTCACAAACACAAAGGAACCAGGTTGCACGTGCAATAACGGGCAAAAGCAGTCCCACCGCAGGATTTGAATAGAGCACAAATCTCACTGATTTGCTCTCAACCTAAGCCTCCTCCTGCTTCTCTGCTCCAGGACAGGAGAACTTTTCAGGCTACACTCTTCCTTACCTGTTTGACTACTGGAGCACAGACTGTAACACTTAGTAGCCCAAGTGGGCAGTCCTATCAGTGATTGACAGTCTTTCCTGTATAAGTGTGTATACATTTATAGCTATCAATCACTGATCACACACTTGGCTACTGAGCTCAGAAAGAACAGAGATTTTAATGTACAAATAAAAGTTATACTGAATGTTTTCAGACAAAACTATATATCAATCTGCTCAGCTTCTTCTGCTTTATAACAATGTTTCTCAACTCAAGTCCTCGCGACCTCCCAGCATGTCATCTTTTCAGGATTTCGTTTGTATTGAGCAGGTGATACAGTTATTGTCAATACATTGGGTCTCACTACAGCTATTCATTCTGTGGGATATCCTCAAATCATGACCGGCAGGTGGGCCCTGAGCAGGGGCGTAGCTAAATGTTCATGGCCCTGGTGCAAGAGTTCAGCTTGAGCCCCCCCTTCCCTGCTTTGGGTTCAGGGGCAGGGAAGCACATAGCCTTCATGCTGCCTGAGGCAAAATTTGAAACGGCAAGCCCCCAATGCTAAATTCTTGACTTAATGCCTTCCCTCCAGCCAGAGGTGTAACTTGACCAGCATGCACTTTCTATAATACCGGTATCTTCTTTTGTGGCACAAGGGTCTTTGGGCCCCCTCAAGCTCCTGGTGTCAGGACCGGCAGTCATTGCACCCGTTCTGCTGGTCCTGCCCCTGACTCTGGTGGCGAGGTGGTTGCCCGTGGTCAGGCTTCGTCCGCTATTTCGGCAGGCTCCTCCTCCAGCCGGCGGTCTCTGGCTGTGGATGCGCGTCCCAGGCAGGGGACGCGCGCGACGGTCATAAGTGCCAGGGACGTGGCTGGTGCGCACTCTCACTCGCGGCCTGTTACTGGTCGCCGGAAAACGCGAGCAATATAGTGTCTGTTTATTTTCTGTTTATTTGGTATCTCAGGAGTTAAGTTTTGGTTCTTTGCTTTCTCCTCCCAGTCAGCTGGTTGGGTGGGGTCTGCTAGGTATTTAAGGCCCTCTAACTTTTACCTAGCTGACAGTGTTTGGAGTTTCCTTGCTACTACCTGGTTGTTATTTTTGCTCTGCAGTTTAGACTCTTGTTGTTCCTTGACCCTTGGCGTGTTTTTGACTACTCTTTGCTTGCTGATTTTGTTCCTGACGTACTCTCCTGGTTTTGACGCGGCTATCTGACTTCCTATTTGATTCTTGTTTGTCTGTCTTGTTTGTCTTCCCTTCCCCTGCACTTTTTCTAGTGTATTTCCAGTTTTCAGGTTTCGGCTCAGGGGTTAGCCTGAGTGGGCAATAGGCAGGGAAAGGGGTTGGGTTTAAGCTTAGGGATCACTTACCCCTATCTGTGTATCCCAGCCCTGACACCTGGGCCCTGTAGCGACTGCTACTTCTGCACCCCCTACAGCTATGCCCATGGCCCTGTGGACTGAAGTTGAGAAACACTGCTCTATAACATGCTGCCTGTAGATTACACTGTATTTTCATGATGACAAGTTCTCCTTAACCATAGCAGATTTTTTTTGTGGTTCAGTCTGCAAGACTTGAATGAAAAATGGTCAAAGTTAATTCTTTTTTTCTGGCTCCTTCATTTTTTAATCCTTGGGTAGGAGATACTGGACAGAATAGCAACAATAAAACCAAGAACACATTTGCATTGAATGATGAATTTCAGCTGCATCACAGCAGACAATATATATGGAAAGGACTATGAAAGGTATCAGTGAGACTCATAACAAATACAACAAGCAATATAGTCATATTCTAAAATATAAATATGGCTAATGAATGCTACAATAACAGGTGAATCCAGGCAATAAAAACAATAATCTAATTGTCCAGGACACTTAGAGGATGTAAATCATGTCCACTGATCTGCTTCAAAATTATTATTGGTCTCTAGACAACATTGCTGCCATTCATGGTGACTAGGAGAAACCAACTTCTATATAAAATAAAATAATACAATGTGATCAATTATATCCTTTAGGTTACAGAATCGTTCTGTATACTTCTTGAAAACCATGCAGGAGATTACATGCAGTTGTCTAGAAAGCTCTAGTTACCTGGTTTCACACTGGTCATACCTTCGATATGAGCTTCCAGAAGAATTTGAGGGCAAAGCAGCACCTTGGCTACAGATATGAGCTCATATACTTGTACCATTTACATTGAAGTGTAGACATACTATACTATGGATCTTTCTTGCAGTCTCTTGTCTGATTGAAGTATTAATTAGACCTCTTTCTGGACTGCTAGGCAGTGGCAGGGAGCAGGCTGCACTCTTAATGGGGCTTTTGAACACATTATTTCATTATAAATTAGTTGGCTGTTGGAAGGCAGGTCAGTTTCTCAGTGCTCCCTGATAAGCTATTAGTTGTTAATAGCCTTTATTTTCCTAGTGAACGGGACAGCTTATTCCAGCTCAAGGTGAAAGGGACCATTACCTGCCTGGGAATAGCATTTGTATCCCTCGCTCACACTTTTCCTTGACCAGTCAAGAGCCATTGACTACATTCTTTACCCATTATACATTACTATGCAACTAGCTTTAAAACGTAGCTATGCACAGTCTCATCAATGAATGGACAAGGAAATCATATGGACCAGCAAAACAGGTTCTAGGGTTCTGCTACAAATTGAGAGGACACATAGGCCTACACTGCCCATTGTTGATGCGATGTGGTTTGAGTGTCATGGAGGTAGGGGTATATAGACACAGCAAGCTCAGTGCTCTTCAGCATATTTCCCAAACTTTGCCTTTAAAAAGCCATTTCCAGGGGCATAGCGGCTCATGGGCCCTGGTGCAAGAATTCAGCTTGAGCCCCCCTTCCCTAAATTCTTTGTGGCTAGGGGCAGGGAAGCACATAGCCTTCATGCTGCCCGAGGCAAGAATTGAAACGGCATCACCCCATGCCAAATTCTTAACCTAACCCCTTCCTTCCAGCCAGGGGTGTAATGTGACCAGCAAGCACTTTCTATAATACTGGTGTCTTCTTATGTGGCACAATCAGGCTCCTGGGCTACCTCTGCACCCCCTATAGCTACGTCCCTGGCCATTCCCCTGAATGTGTATATAACAGTCTAAAACCAAGTATATGGTGCCCGGCTATCTCCAGAATTCCTATTGAGATGAGTTAGGGCTGCAGGTGGTATGGGGCCCCCATTCTTGTGATCAGTGGGGGTCCTAGCAGTAGGACTCACACCAACCTATTAGTTATCCCCTATCCTGTGGGCTCATGCACACGACTGTTGGATGTTTTGCAGTCCTCAAGTTTTGCATCCGCAAATCACGGATACCGGCCGAGTGCATTGCGCATTTTGTGGAATGGAAGGGCTGGCCCCTAATAGAACGGTCCTATCCCTGTCCATAATGTGGACAAGAATAGGACGTGTTCTATATTTTTATGGAACAGCCATGTGTACATACGGACACGGAACACACACAGAGTCATTTGCATTTTTTGTGGGCCCATTGAAGTGAATGGGCTGCAAAAAGAAACAGAATGGACATGGGCACGAGCCCTAATACAGTACCAGCAAAATGTATTAGACAAATCTCATGTAAAATTTGCTTTTTTCTTAGGTGGAGAAAGTGACCTGCTGTGAGGATTTTGAAATCTGCAGTATTGTGGATTTCACTCTTTTCAGTGAAATGGTGAGATCTATGGAAAATCCGCATGAAGTTCAAGCCAAAAACCGCATAAAAAAACACACAAAAAAAGTATCAAAACACAATAAACGGTGTGGATTTATGTGCGTTTTTTTGTTCGGTTCTAGTGCAGATTTTATGCAGAATGTGTGCATATAAATCTGCACAGCATGCCGCTCCCTTATGCGACACCTGAATGCTGATATCAAATGCATTAGGAAGTCACACTAATTTCCAATCTCGTTACAACATGTTCATGAGGCTGGTTTTGCAAGTTTTTTCTGTAGTGCCTTTCCACACTTTTGTATTTTTGCATTTTTTGTGCAAATGGTTTCTATGGCTTTTTTTGTGCTGAAAAAAAACACACCAAACCATGAGTGTTGGGCCAAAAAAGCTAATTCACACATGAATAAACACAGCTCAAAGTAAGGCACAAAAATGCATTTGATATGCAAAAAAAAAAATCAGAAAGTTCCAGTCACCTTAATTGGGCCTGCAGAAATCCATGTGCTTGCTGCCCCCTCTAAATGAATGGAACTGATTTTCAGTCGCAGAATTTTCTGCCACAAAATCAGCAGCGTGTGAAGGCACTCTTAGCGGTAAAATGCCAAATTAAACTTGTGTGTGAAGGGGCCCTAAGGGTAATATCACACACAGTGCTTTTTAATGTGGATATAATGTCTTTTTACTGTGGATTTTTTTGTTTCCGGCAAAAAACATCATGGCAAGATGTTTATTTTTTTCCCTCAACTTTTGGCCTATCTTTGGGTCCATGCTTTTAATGTTTTTTTTTTTTTTCCAAAACGCAGCATGCGTTAGTTATGGTGATTTTTCAGGCTTTTACCATGGACTATAGAGGAAAAAGCCAAAAAAAACATACGGTAATCTCAAAAATATGTAACCTTAAAGGCAACAAAAAAGTGCTTGTAAAAAAAAACGCATACATTTCAGGACATTTTGTAAAGACAAAACTTAGGTTTCAAACCAGTTTTGGGCAGACAGAGTTTGCTGTCTATATATTGCTTCTCTCTATTGGTAATCACTATGCAATATATATAAATATGTAACGTTTCAATAAAATATATTCATTAGAAATTATCTTTTCAGGTTGAATTCAGTGCTTTACTGCTGAGGGGCCTGTAGAAAAGAATGGGTAGACGGCATTGTGTTGTGTGAATAATTATTTTCCTAGTCTCAGTGTTGTGTTAATGATTGCTCACTTGTCAGTTCTTTCACCAATGACAATAGCTTCACTTGGAAAATAATGATTCCTTTGATTTCAGTGATATAAGTATCGCTGCGCACATTAACGTGCCCTTTGACTTTGCCAGTAGGTTATGTCTATAGGCCACAATGTGTTGCAGCTGCTTTTAGCAGGTGATTGTTTTCAATAATGAACATGGTCAAAATTCCTTTGATAGTAAATAAGAAATCTTGAAAAGAATGGAGGGTAGGTCGAGCACACTTCAAAAAATGTGACATTAATTAATAGCAAAATCTTTTCCAATGTATTTTACGAAAAAGATGAGTGATGTCCTTTTTGCACAGGATGTTGATGCCGGTTTTGTCTATAAACTGATTAGGGCTCGTTCACATCACCGTTAGGGATTCCGTTCAGGCTTTCCGTTATAACATCATTATAACAGAAAGAAACGGAATCCCTAGGACGGACATCAAAACGGACACCTTTAAGAGGCATTCCGTTTTAATCCGTCATAATAGAAGCCTATGGGAAAGCATAATGGATCCGTCTGGATGCCGTTATGCGCGACGGAAACCAAAGTTTGATGTGAACGAGCCCTTACATGGCTTTTTCTTGCATAGATTTCATTTAATATATTTTGCCTGTGACTTTATAAAATAATTTTTTTTTCATTTCTATTTTTTTTTTATTAAAAATTTCCAACTCACAGTGTGACTTCTGGAATATATCTTTTAGCAATGTATCCTCTAGATATCAGAGGGGACCAATCAGCCAGCGGCTGGCACTGGAAACTATACAGTGGATGGAAGGCTCTGTCCACTGTGTAATTTCTGGTAGTAGCGCACTGCAACTTAGGCCTGTTTCACACTCATTCCGGCAGGGGAACAGCCTGTCAGATCCAAAACTATTGTGTACAGTTGTGGGCTGCCTGAAGTCCACCCAGCCCCATTTACTATAATGGAGACTGGCAGAGATCCAGCCGCAGCAGGCAAATACAAGGAGGAGGCTGGACAAATACAACTGCACACAGCGTTTTTTGTCCGGCCGCCTATCTGCATATTTGCCATGCTGTGGCCTATAGTGAATGGGGCCGGACGAACTTCAGGCAGCACACGTCTGTACACGGTAGATACGGATCTGGCAGGATGTTACCCTGCCGGAATGAGTAATGCCAGTGTGAAACAGGCCTCAGCTCTCAGTCACTTGAATGGGAGCTAAGCTGCAGTGTCTCAGCACAACCACTACATAGTGGATGGATCGTTGTTCTTCCAGTTCCGTACAATGCATGGTTTCCAGCGCTGCCAGCTACCAGAAACAGTTGATCAGTGGGGGTGCTAGAAGATAGGTCATCAATATCTATATACATAAAATCCCTTTGAAGAAATTAAACCCCAAGCATGCTTGCAATCTCTTTCAATGACTCTAAAGTATGTGAAATCCGATGATATAGTGATTAAATACATCTATCATGTACCTTGATTTGGAAGTTCACTGCTAGTTGAATGAAGGCGTTTAACAGGAGAAATTCGGACATGATCTCTAAACGCCGTCCTACAGCAATAGCTGAACAAATCATGGGCGTAAAAAAGAATACCTAAAATTCATGCCTATGAGGAATTACTTGGACAATGAGGCCTGTTCCAAATCCTAGAGGGACTTCAGTATATCTCACAAGGCTTGGGATCTGGGGGCAGCTGGCACTACATCTAATCCTTACTGCCGCTGAAGAGGTGCTGGTGTCACCCCTCATGCACACCCCCTGTAAGCTGCCTATTCAACACTTAAACTGTTCTTTGGTCATTACAATGTAAATATAGCTTTTCATGGACTAAGGCTTTTTTATGAAGGGGGGGTTGAAAACATTTAGCCCACTTAACCCTACTGACAAAAAAACCCCACTGAATTAGCCATTTACACGCTGCTCGTGCGAAAAATCCCTTCACCAAAAGGCTGTGGGTATATAAACAGCTACGCTTCGGAGGAGGTGAAAAGAGTTTAAAGCCTGTCCGTGTGCCACAGTTCTTTCCAGCAATAGGCCGACCATTGATGGAAAACAGCTGCTTAGCTTTAATAGAACAATGATTTATTCATAGTGATTTGGGGAGGGCAAGAGGAAAACTTATGTCTAAAACATTTCTTTTCTTTCACGGGGGGTTTGTGTGTCTGTAACCACACAGACATTTAATTCAGGGCGTGGATGAGAGGTGGGGTTAAGAGAAAGTCGATGGCAAATATATATGTCAAACAGGTGCTGGGCACATCAAAAAAAGAATAAATGTGTATTGTTTTAAGTAATGATTCATTTAACAGACTACAATATATATAATCATTAGCCACTGTTCATTTGCTGGCTTGCTATGTACTGAAGACTGCTATATAGAAACAGTAAGGGCAGGCCGATAACAAGGTACCTAGAAATCAAATCGTGCATCTACAAAGTGTATTACTCCGCAGTTTATAAAAGTCAATACAATTTGTAAAAAATGTATCTCAGCAGGGGCGTAGCTAAAGACTCATGGGCCCTGGTGCAAGAGTTCAGCTTGGGCCCCCCCCCTTCCTTCAGCGATGCACCTAGCTTTTCTGCTGGCCAAGTCAAAAATTGAACCCCCCCCATGCCAAATTCTCACCCTAACCCTTTCCCTCCTAACATTACGTATATCACTACAGAACATACAGGGTAAGGCTACATTCACACGACAGTTGCTTTTGCGGCCTCCGATCCGCATATTTTGCGGCTCAGATGCGGACCCATTCACTTCAATGGGTCAGCAAAAAATGTGGACAGCACACTGTGTGTTATCCGCATCCGTATGTCCGTTCCGTAGACCCGCAAAAAAAATAGAACATGTCCTATTTTTGTCTGTTTTGGGGACAAGGATAGGCATTGTTACAGTGGATCCACAAAAAAAAACGTATGCCATACGGAACATCATCCGTTTTTTTTGCGGATCCGCAATTTGCAGACCGCAAAACACAACATTCATGTGAATGTAGCCTAATACAGCGCCCCATACCTCTTACATCCAGTATAATACAGCGCCCCATACCTCGTACATCCAGTATAATACAGCGCCCCATACCTCTTACATCTAGTATAATACAGCGCCCCATACCTTGTACATCCAGTATAATACAGCGCCCCATACCTCTTACATCTAGTAATACAGCGCCCATACCTTACATCAGTATAACAGCGCCCCATACCTCTTACATCTAGTATAATACAGCGCCCCATACCTCTTACATCTAGTATAATACAGCGCCCCATACCTCGTACATCCAGTATAATACAGCGCCCCATACTTCGTACATCCAGTGTAATACAGCGCCCCATACCTCTTACATCCAGTATAATACAGCCTCATACCTCTTACATCCAGTATAATACAGCGCCCCATACCTCGTACATCCAGTATAATAGAGTGCCCCATACCTCTTACATCCAGTGACATCTCCTCTGATGTAGATCTTCTCTTTCCTCATCTTCTCCTTTCAGACCAGATGCCATTTTTCAGCCATTTCTCATCTCTGCAGTTTGACAGAAAAAATTCTTTGTTTACTACTTTTTCATCATCCTCCCATCTTCTGGACAAATCATCCTACCACCCCCAGTACTGTGCCACTAGTACCACACAGATAGTGCCCTTCAATAATTATTGGCACACAGTGTCCAAAAATAACTGCGCCCAGCAAATAGTGTCCCTGATAGTAATAGTGTAAACATAACGTCCCCTAGAAATAACTGTGCTATGCTGATACTGTGCCAGGGTGCCCCCCACAGTAATAGTGCCCCCCAAAGTCCCAACTAATAATTCTCTGCCAGAGTGCACTTGTTAGTAATAGTGCCCCCAACAGTACTAATGTCCCCACTGTGCCCCAGAAGTAATAATGCTTCCATAGTGCCCATACTAGTAATCATGTTCCCCAGAGAACCCCAGTAGTAATAATTCTCCTTTTAATGTGATAGTACAAAAATGCCCCTTTATGTGTGCCAGGGCAAAAAAAAACTTTTAATGCCCCCAGTTGAGCTAATGTCCCCATAGTGCCCCATAATGTGCCAGTATAAAATACCCCTTCTTAGTGCCCCCGCCCGTAGATGCCCCCATAGTACTTGCCATAATGTGTCCCAGTATAAAATGCCCCTATACAGAGACCCCATATAAAATACCCCTTCTTTGTTGTCTCAGTAAATGCCCCCATAGTGCCCCCCAATAATGTGCCAGTAAGAAGAGCCCCCATAGTGCCCCAATAATGTGTCAGTAAGAAGTGCCCCCAATAATGTGCCAGAAGTGTGCCCAAAATTTCCCCCCAATAATGTGCCAATAAAAAGTGTCCCACCTCCATAGATGCCCCCCAAATCATGTGCCAGTAAGAAATGTCCCCAGTGCCCCCATATGCCAGTAAGAAATGCCTCCATGTGCCAGTAAGAAATGCCCCCAGTGCCAACATGTGCCAAGAAATGCCCCCAGTGCCACCATGTGCCAGTAAAAAAATGCCCCCAGTGCCCCATGTGCCAGTAAAAAAAATGCCCCCGTTGCCCCCATGTGCCAGTAAGAGAAATGCCCCCAGTGCCCCCCATGTGCCAAAAAGAAATGCCCCCAGTGCCCCCATGTGCCAGTAAAAAAATGCCCCCAGTACCCCCATGTGCCAGTAAAAAAAATGCCCCCATGTGCCAGTAAGAAATGCCCCCATGTGCCAGTAAGAAATGCCCCCAGTGCCAACATGTGCCAAGAAATGCCCCCAGTGCCCCCATGTGCCAGTAAAAAAAAATGCCCCCAGTGTCCCCATGTTCCAGTAAGAGAAATGCCCCCAGTGCCCCCATGTGCCATTAAGAAGAACTCCGGTCCGTAATTGTATCATACAAAAAAAATAAACACTTATACTTACCTCCATCAGCGATGTGATGCAGGCCTCTTACGGCCTGTGTCCCGCGCTGTACGGCTCAGGCGGCGTAATGACGTCATGCCTGCCTGCAGCCTATCAGATGAATGGGGAAGGGAGACGCCTCTCCCTCCCCTGCCCCGCAGCACAGGCATCTGTATCGCTGTCCTGGAAGCGCTCATCTCCCTCTGCCCCGCCGCCGCCGTTGCTCCCCAACTGTGACCAGGGCCGCACCTCGCCTAATTGGCGGTGCGGCCCTGCAGTGGCAAGTGGCAACTGCGACCGCTGCGACCCTTATAGCTACGCTACTGTATCTGAGATGTATATGTGTAGTAAATTCTGGTAGCCTGTTCTGAAGTTACTGTATTCAGCATAGCCAAATCCCTATTGATTATAAAGGGAACTGACAGGGATCCAGTGGGTTTCTGGCATAAATGCCAGCTTTTGGGCCAGGCAAATGCCACTGCATGTAGCGGTGTTTGTGAAGCAGAAAGCTGACATTTATGCTAGAAACCCACCGGATTCCTATCAGATCTCACTGTAGTTGATGGAGTATAGTGGGCAGCACGGTGGCTCAGTGGTTAGCACTGGTGCCTTGCAGCGCTGGGGTCCTGGGTCCGAATCCTACCAAGGACAACATCTACATGGAGTTTGTATGTTCTCCCTGTGTTTATGTGGGTTTCCTCTGGATACTCTGGTTTCCTCACACACTCCAAAAACATACTAATAGGAACCTTAGATTGGAGACAGTGTGATGCTAATTTCAGTGTCACTAAAGTAGCACTATATAAATGCGTAAAATAAATAAAAAATGGAGATCCTGCTGTGTCCGGCTATGCTGGATACAGTAATTCCAGTAGTCTGTTTCTCTATGAGAACAAACTACTAAAGTTCACTAGCTCAGATGTGAACCTACTCTAAGCATTCATATACACAAAGACTAGACAAAGCAATGATCGGGAACTAATGTTTATTCCACATGATTGCCTGCTACATTTACATGCAGTGATCACTACTGGTGTATGGGGATGAGCGATCGTTATTATGCTTCTTCATCCCATATTTACTTTGCCTATTGTCAGCATCACATCCCTGTATAAAGAGGCCAATGTGCTGTTGACAGTCAATTATATTTTGTGCTGCATAAATGATCGGATCATTTGAAATATTGGGAATGAGCTTTTGTACATACATTCAGTCCTGATAATTGGCCCAATCATCTGTCCTTGTAAGGCTACTTTCACACTAGCGTTTTAAAATTCCGGTATTGAGTTCCGTCATAGGGGCTCAATACCGGAATAAAACGCTTCAGTTTTGTCCCCATTCATTGTCAATGGGGACAAAACTGAACTGAAGACAACGGAATGCTCCTGAAAGCATTCCGTTCCGTCTTCAGACCGGAGAACAAACCGCAGCATGCTGCGGTTTGCTCTCCGGTCCAGGCATCCGCACCAAGACGGATCCGGAATGACCCCCAATGCAAGTCAATGGGGGTGGATCCGTCTGGTGTGACCATAATGGTAACCGGATCCGCCCTCCATTGACTTTCAATGGAGTCCATTACGGATCCGGGTACACATAGACACATACAGACATAAACATACACACACATAAAGACATACAAACACACATACATACTTACATGCTCCCCGGCAGGTCTTCGGAGCGTCAGGACGGCTCACACAGGTCACGATTCCCCACAGCGCCCTCTGCTGGGCGCCTGGTGGAATCGTCAGATGACGATTCCACCAGGCGCCCAGCAGAGGGCGCTGTGGGGAATCGTGACCTGTGTGAGCCGTCCTGACGCTCCGAAGACCTGCCGGGGAGCATGTAAGTATGTATGTGTGTTTGTATGTCTATATGTGTGTGTATGTTTATGTGTATGTATATGTATGTACTGTGTGACATGTGTGGGGCCGGAGCGCGGTTCCGGCTCCACACATGTCACTGCGGCAGGCCTGATCCGGCAGCACCCTTCACCTGCCGGATCAGGCCTGCCGCCAGTGTGAAAGTAGCCTAAGTGGTGAGATCCAGTAAAGTATCAAGGATGGATGCTTCTTCTGAGGCGTTGCATATCCTTCTAGTGATATTCTACCAATGTCTGTGATAAGGATAGATGATTAGAATAGCAGTAAAAAAGGTATTTACTTTACTCACTTATACTGCGCTGACATATTCCACAAAACTTTACAGACATGATCATCACTTGCTGTACTCAGGGAGCTAACAATCTAGAATCCCTATCAGTATGCCTTTGGAGCGTGGGAGGAAACTCCCACAAACACAGGGAGAACATGCATGCTCCATGCAGATATTGTCCTTTGAGAATCTAGGACCCAGAGCTAACCACTGAGCCACCATTCTGCCCACATATAGGAGTGTCCTTAAATAGTTATAGTGGCAATTAAACAAAAGTTTAAAGGAGTTTTCAGATATCTGAAAACATTATACCAAGAGGAAAATGCTCTAAAATAGTAAATGACCTTACTCACTTACTCCTATTATTCAGATCACACATGATTCCAGCAATTCTACTTTGGTGCTCCCTATGGCCTGTGTTTACTGTGCTACAGCACTGACATGCCCAACTACCCACATGACCACTGCAGCCAGTCACTGGCCTCAGCAGTGTACAGCATCAGTCCGCTGAGGCCAGTGATCAGCTACATCAGTCATCTAGGCACTGGGGTATGTTATCACCACAGCACAGTTAACAAAGACTGCAGGAGCACCAGTGCGCCAATACTGGGATTTATCAGGTGAGTTAGGCCCCATTCAGACGACCGTGTCTCACGGCCCATTCAGGCGACCGTGTTTCATGGCCGTATACGGGCCGTGAAAGCCCGGCCTGTACTGCCCCAGAGGACGGAAGCGCACGGCGTCATAGCAACCAATGACGCTGTGTGCTCCTGTCCTCTGGGGAAGCACAGGCCGGGCTTTCACGGCCCGTATACGGCCGTGAAACACGGTCGTCTGAATGGGGCCTAAGGCTGGGTTCACATATGCTCTTTGAACTCTGTTTCGGCAGAGGAACAGACTACCAGAGTTCACCGTATCCGGGATAGCTGGATACCAGCGTGCACCACTGGATCCCCGTTCACTGTAATGGCATCTGACGGGGATTCAACTGCTTTCCGGCATATTTGTCCGCGTTCTGCTGGACAAAAAATGCTGCGTGTATTTTTTCTCACTCTGAAATCCAGCATGTATGCTGATACAGTGAATTCATTTCAAAGCGCATATGTGAACCCTGCCTTATAGGTCTTTTATCATTTTACAAGATTCCCCCACCATAGCCTAATTTTCTTCCAATCTCAAAAAACCTCTTTAAAGAAGCTATCAAATTTCAGTACTAAAGTAAAAATATTTAAAATGTTTGTGAACATTTATGTTGCAAATAAATAAGTAGTCAGCACCTGCAAATATAAATTACGGCTTGGCCAAGATATTACACATATGCAATTATCACTACCTCGAAAAGCTGCTTCTGAGCTTGTTTCATGCTAAATGGTACAACTATATTTTATGACTGTTGTATTGTTTTACCTTTAACTAGCAACTTGCATAATGTGATTTATAGCCAACAGCTCTGTATAGTGAACAGTTCTTGTCTAGACAGTGCTATACTAGGACCACTGGTGGTCAATGCACAGGTATTTGAGCAAGCACATATGGCAAATGCTTTGGCCTAGCGTACAAAGTGGAAGTCAAAACCTTATTATACTTCCATAAACAACGCAAATAGTGATGAAACACTATATAAATGCCCCCATTCCTATATGCAGTCACCAATGATAGAAGTCAACAAGCAGATACCTCTTTATAGTCCTGCAGGAACCAAAAATGAGAGCATTCCAAACAGAAGAACACCTTTCATCCAATAGTTGGGTCTGGTCCTCAAGACATCACTTTTTGAAAATGAGTTTTTAATGTTACTTATGCCCAAGGTCGGTGGGATTTATTGTATATATTACCTCCAGCGGTATGCCCATAAATTCAAGTTTCTTGATGCAGTTTTGGAAGCCAAAAATTAGGAGTGGATTGTAAAAGGAAAGAAATTATAAAGGACAAATATGATTTCTCTTTTTTGAAGTCACTCCTGATTTGATTTCCAAAACTGCATCAGGAAACCTGAACGTGTGTCGGTACTCTAAGGGATTTATGGTAATTATAGTATAGCCTATTTTTCACTCCGTTGTGATGCGGTATGTTTACATTCTGCATTTTTTGGGATTGTTTTGTATCAGGATTTTTTCTTCTTGCTCTTGACCCCATTGGATCCGATCCTGGATCCACTCGTAGTGACACACTGGAGCCAATGACCTGAATTTTGACATTAGTTACTTTTTCAGCATTAGGTTTCATAAATAAAGCCAAAGATCTGTGGTCTATACCTTTACTCAGTAATAATGGAGTAGGGTGTAACATTATGAGGGATGGCGTGAAAGGACATTGTGACTATAAGCAAAGGAATCAGACTGTGTTAGAAGCAATGACCTCCGACCTTCTCAGCAGCTGCCTCTCGCGCTCACTGTTCTTTGGTTAAGTGCATCTTTTCTGGATATATTATGTGCTTGTCAAAGTTCTATTGTCACATAATGATACTATTGTGCTTTGCAATGAAGAACTATCACTAAGGTCTCACTGTGAAACCGGAGATTTTAATCAGGCCTGACATCTTTTATAGACATGGAGAGTCAATAGAACCAGATTATTTATACAGATTAAGGAAAGAGATTTAGAATTCCTTTTCAGAGAATTATTGTCATATTGGGGAAGCTTTATGTTATTTTGTTGGACGACACACCATGTCTTTTTAGCACGAGCACTTCAGATAATATAATTAGGTTACGTTTCAGCATTCTATTGTAATCTTTATAATGGTAACTTAAAGGAGTATTCTGGTAGGTACAAGTTATCCCCTGTCCACAGGATAGGGGAAAGCTATCAGATCAGTGTGGGTCCTACTGCCGGGACCCCCACCAATCACAAGTATGGGGGCCTTGTATCTACTGCTGGTCCTTGCTGCTCCCCTAAGATGACCGGAGAGCCTGGTCTCACATACTGGTTGCCGCTCCATTCATTTCTATGGGAGTTATGGAGATAGCTGAGCACTCGACTCGGCTATCCTCGGCTATCTCTGGAACTCCCATAGAATTTAATTGAGTGGCTGCACACATGTGCGACCGGCTGCTACTGTGATTGTAGGGGCAGTAAGGGGCCTGCAGGGGATACGGGGCCCCCGTACTTATGATTAGTGGGGGTCCCAGTTGTAGGACACCCACCGATCTGATAGTTATCCCCTATCCTGTAGACACCAAGCTGACATTTCTTGGCATATCCTAGTGATATGCCATAAAGGTCCCATATGGGACAACCCCTTTAAAGTTAGTTCCTAGTAACTCTAAATCTTGGACTTGTTTTAGAATGTATTTTAATACAATGAATTTGTACATGGGAGTTGGTGAACTGGACCATCCCAGGTACATGAGCATTTTCTGTATTTGCATACATATAATAACACTTGTGTTAAGTACCTGCATTAGGGTGAATGTACGAAGTGTATTTGAAAAGCATAAGGACAATGATAGCAAAAATCTGAAAAGTTCAAAAGTAAAGGAAGTACAGCGTGACAAACACAGCTGTGCAGAAGAAGAGATTCAGGATGTCGTCTGAAGACAGCACACTTTTTTAATTTCTAACACATGGCCACATGATGATCGGATTGCCCAGGGCAAAGTGACATCTTTGTTTTTAGCCAGGAAGGAGCAGGACAATAACACAGACCCCTCTGTGTCTCTTTTTAGGGAGCGTGCGTGTGGAAGACACATTCACAGCTTGTAGACATGTGATTCCTGGGCTGAAACAATGCACTCACAAAATGCAAGTTTGTTAGAAGGAGTTCTATGAAACTTTAAAGACCCCATTCCTTCTTGACAGTGACATCATCAGTGGCTATAACAAAATACGTTGTATTCCGTGTAAAATCTACGTACTACCAGGCTGCAACTGTAATAACTTCTAATAAAATAATTAACAGCTTGTAACTAAGCATATTCCCAAATCAAAATGATAATGAATAATTAATTGCTATCACAAATGCAACAATGTTTACTGCCTAGCTCTTTGTATAAATGCCTGAAACTAGGTTACAATGATCGCTCTGTTACCATGAAATGAAGATACCAGAGCTTGGAAAACCCAAGAGAAGGGATCATTTTGGATAACTACAGACCCCTTCTGCATTAGCGTCATCTGTGGAGTACATAAAAATCACAAGACCATGAGCAGTAGCGCAGCAGTTTTTTCTTGTGTGTAGAATATGCAATTTCCACAAATACAGTTGTTGTGTGCAATTTGTGTAGGTGAGCTACTAGTGAAATAGTGTACAGAAAAAGTTGAATATCTTTGTACATACATTACTTCAGGGGTAGACAATATATGCAACCTGTCAGTGATTCCCATAGCTCATCATTTCTGTTGGTCTGGCATACCAATAAGGTTTTCACAAGCAAGGGGCCCATAAACTTCTCTTGCACAGGGCACACATCTATCTGTGTCCACCCATTTACTAAATACAGGAGCAAAATTGCAGTACAAAATCCTAGTCTGAAGTAACATTCACAATTCTGCAAGTTTCAGAGCTACTGTCTCCCAGCATTCCTTGCTGATTCAGTGTATATGCAGTATGTCCCTAAAAATAAGGAAATATTTAAAAAAAATTGCATATACAGCTAACCATATGCACTATATAACAGTAACCTACAAACTAATAATATACGATAGTAATCTACTTAGGAGGCCTAAAGCTGGCCATATGCATTAGATATCTATCAGTTAAAGACTATACCTTCAGGGCAATTTTTAATGATTGCATTATACTCATTTTAAGCTAAAAATATTTTTTTTCAATTGGTCCTTTTTTAAAAACTGTTCAGCTATTTTTGAGATACAAGGGTTAAAAAATCAGTCTGTTTGCAGAATATCAATTCAGTCCTGTCAGCTGACAGCTCATGAGAAACCTTATCTTTGATGTCCTGACCTCATAAACACTCATTTAAAGGGAGTCTGTCACCTAATTTTCACCTATATAACTAACAGCACTGCCCCACAGAAGATTGCACACACATCCCAGACATACCTGTGTGCATTGTGTGTCTGTATTACATGTCCAGGAAAAAGTACTTTTATTCTGCAGGAAAACAGCTCCCAAGTGCCCGGCTGAAAGTGAAAGTAAAAACAGCTTTGTTTCAGGACTTGATTTCTATCAGCTATATCTTCTGATATCCTGGATATAATGCTGTGATTTTGGTATCATATTTCATATTTCTAGTGGCTACCAATCCCAAGATATGAGCAGCTAAAGCACCTCTCCCCTCTTCAGTCTGGTTTGCTTTGGGCACTTGCAGCAGCAGAGTTGGGTGTTTGGGAGCTGTATTCCAACAGAATAAGGCCGGTTTCACACGAACGTTGTGTTTTGCGGTCCGCAAATTGCGGATCCGCAAAAAAAACGGATGCCGTCCGTATGGCATCCGTTTTTTTGCGGATCCATTGTAACAATGCCTATCCTTGTCCGTTTTGCGGACAAGAATAGGACAGGTTCCATCTTTTTTGCGGGGCTACGGAACGGGCATACGGGTGCGGACAGCACACCGTACGCTCTCAGTATTTTTTGCGGACCCATAGAAATGAATGGGTCCGCATTTTTCATGTGAAAAATGCGGATCGGAGCCCGCAAAAAATACTGTCGTGTGA
This sequence comes from Rhinella marina, assembly GCA_900303285.1. Taxonomy (NCBI): domain Eukaryota; kingdom Metazoa; phylum Chordata; class Amphibia; order Anura; family Bufonidae; genus Rhinella; species Rhinella marina. The sequence continues at coordinate 97,927 of ONZH01015780.1, forward strand.
AAGGGGCCTAACAGTGATTTTTCTGGACATGTAAGGGTACTTTCACACTAGCGGCAGTGGATTCCGGCAGGCTGTTCCAGAACCTATGCACAGATGTACATTGACAAAAAAAACATTCACACACTATGCACAAAGACTATAAAGTCAGCACATTGGCATATTATATTGGGAGAACTGAGCCTAAGTTAAATTTTTAAGCACATGTACAGTATGACTGCAAGGTTAAGGACAGTTTAAAATAATGAGCAGCAAAATAAGCCAGGCCATAATCACGCTGTGACTCTCGATTAGTACAAAAAAAGAAAAGCAACATACTGTATATGTAAACTAAGGTAGATGTCATTTTAATGCAAATGATAAAGAGACTAATTCCCACTAAGCGTCTGTAAATTATCTTTAAATTACTGTACAGCACTTCCTATTATAATAGAACAATACTTAATTATAATAGTAATATTGCAACTGGAGGAATCAATAAAAAAATATAAAACAAATAGGTAAACTCTATGCTAGATTCCTTTCATGGTCTAAAATGGCTACTCTTGTGCAGTTTTTCATGTTTTAACTATTGAATTTCACTACTGGGTTACTAACCATTAAAACTATAAGTGAATTTTGTACTTCAATATGTCCTAAAGCTAAAGTTTGTTGTCGAGCCAATAGCTAATAATGGATAGCATGCATAAGAAGTCAGTGCATGCATGCAAGGCATTTTTGTCAGTGTAGACTCATCTTGAGTAATTTTGCTAAGATGTGTGTGTCTGTAGCTTTAAATGTATCATGAATGTGCATTGTCATTGTTACCCACAAATGACCTGAAAGCAATGTATGAAAAATGAAAATAAAAAGAAATCTGGCAGCTCACTTAATGGCTTTCAGCTTGTAAGGGACTCTCCTAGTTAATAAAGTATCATAAGCACCAGTAAATATGCAATACCTCCTTGATCTTTGTATTAACAATAAAACTATTTGCCCTAAAGCCGATAGTTAGTGTGACAGAAGCTGCCCGTAACGAGGTGGGCAGCTGTGACTGACAGCTCTGCTCTGTCAGACCCTCGGGCCCTCTCCTGACTGCAGAGGTGAACTACTTTCATGGGGAGCTTGCCTGTAGCAGAGTTGTGGAGGGATCAGACTTTGACCTTATGCATCCTTCCAGATACAGAAATCATAAATACAAATAATACTAGGACTGTGGCGGCCAGTCAAAGGATTAACCCTTTAGTTAGTCATTTTATTTTGTTACGATACACTTTTACACTGACTTTATTTTATTTTTTTCAGAGAACGCATGCCTTAGAAGGCATCTTGTTCTATAAACACAGTTAACTTTATATTTTTATCACTAAATAAGAGTATATTATATTTGGCCCAGATAGTATGCTAAGTGAGCTTCTGTGGTGTTTGCTCCAAAATTTTAGCACATCTCATTTTAGACATGGTTATTACTCAGATGTGCCATTTTTCTGAAATCCTTGATATTTCCTGGTTTTAAACTAACATATGGACATGGTCAGCTCTTGTCTACCTTCTAGATACATTTATGAAGCTGAAATCCATGATTCTGGACAAAAAGTGGTGCAAATGAGACCAATTTAGAGTTGGCCTTAAGTTTTTAGTGGACAGCTTTGGCATATGTGGGCAGATAGATAGAATGTTGGTGCATGAGGACAAATTTTTGGGGCATGTGGACAAATGTTTAGTGTAAAGCCAACAAATAAGACCTCATTCATACGTCCATGTCCATGATGACATCCATGACTAGATGATCAGTGGTCTACTCTTGAAGATGTGAAGAATCCGTGTTTGCTCCATGTGTTTTTGCCCTCTGCGTCATCTGTATTCCGAAGACATTGCTGAACTGAAAATTGGTCCAAGAAAACCATGGCATCCGTGTTGTGTGTGTGGTTTTCACAGACCCATAGACTTTAGTGTGCTTGAGGGATTCATAATCACAGACAAAATAGGGCATGCTTCTGTGCTGTCCTACGGAGCCACAATGAATGTGGTGTGCTGTCTGTGGAGAACATTGACAGCACACGTCCATGATTCACTGGTGTGAAAGAGTCCTAATTAGTTCTTTTAAACTGGAAAGTTTCATAAAGTATATATAGTGGCTCACCCCTTGAACGATGGATGATCTAATCAGCCGAGTGGTGAAAATGTGTCCTCCGTGCTCACAGAGCTGAAAAATTAAAGTCTATATAATCACCTCCCAAGGCCTAGATGGTCTATATAAGGTAGATTTGATACAAGCAGAGTAAAAACATATACAGCATAGATAAAATAAATATATAAAAATGGATAAAAGAAAGCAGCTTTGTCACACTCCTCACTGAAGCAATTTGTGAACAAGTGCAATTTTTCAAATAGTTAATAGATCGTTGCAATTCAATGACACCTGCCAACAATATGCAGAGACTTAGACTTGTGGTGGTATATATGTGTCCACAGTATGTGTTTTTTTGTTTTGTTTTCATTATTGGGGCGATTATGGTTATTACAGCAATATTGCATATGGTAAGATCGTTAATTGTAAGCAATGTCAATTGCATGCAGTCACTAGTTGTATAAGTTTTGCAGATATTACTCTCTCTGTCCCCACTAGAAAAAATATTTCACTGTGAAACCTTTGGAAGCTGCTGTAAAGTTGTACCTGTAGCTAAAGGATTCCTTGACAATATGTGGTTACACAGTTTCTGTGCCAACACGCTCCTTGGCATTCCTGTGTTGTGTGCATGAGCTTCCCCATGGTTTACAGTGCCTTGCAAAAGTATTCGGCCCCCTGGAACTTTTCAACCTTTTGCCACATTTCAGGCTTCAAACAAAAAGATATAACATTTTAAATTTTTGGTGAAGAATCAACAACAAGTGGGTCACAATTGTGAAGTGGAACGAAATTTATTGGATCATTTAAACTTTTTTTGTAATAATAAAACTGAAAAGTGGGGCGTGCAAAATTATTCTGCCCCCTTGCATTAATACTTTGTTGCTCCACCTTTTGCTGCGATTACAGCTGCAAGTTGCTTGGGGTATGTCTCTATCAGTTTTGCACATCTAGAGACTAAAATTCTTGCCCATTCTTCCTTGCAAAACAGCTTGAGCTCTTTGAGGTTGGATGGAGAGCGTTTGTGAACAGCAGTTTTCAGCTCTTTCCACATATTCTCAATTGGATTCAGGTCTGGACTTTGACTTGGCCATTCTAAGACCTGGATACGCTTATTTTTGAACCATTCCATTGTAGATTTTGCTTTATGTTTGGGATCATTGTCTTGTTGGAAGATAAATCTCCGTCCTAGTCTCAGGTCTTTTGCAGACTCCAACAGGTTTTCATCCAGAATGGTCCTGTATTTGGCTCCTTCCATCTTCCCATCAATTTTAACCATCTTCCCTGTCCCTGCTGATGAAAAGCAGGCCCAAACCATGATGCTGCCACCACCATGTTTAATAGTGGGGATGGTGTGTTCAGGGTGATGAGCTGTGTTGCTTTTATGCCAAACATATCGTTTTGCATTGTTTCCAAAAAGTTCGATTTTAGTTTCATCTGACCAGAGCACCTTCTTCCACATGTTTGGTGTGTCTCCCAGGTGGCTTGTGGCAAACTGTAAACAAGACTTTTTATGGATATCTTTGAGAGATATCTTTCTTCTTGCCACTCTTCCATAAAGGCCAGATTTGTGAAGTGTTCAACTGATTGTTGTCCTATGGACAGACTCTCCCACCTCAGCTGTAGATCTCTGCAGTTCATCCAGAGTGATCATGGGCCTCTTGGCTGCACCTCTGATCAGTCTTCTCCTTCTTTGAGATGAAAGTTTAGAGGGACGGCCGGGTCTTGGTAGATTTGCAGTGGTCTGATACTCCTTCCATTTCAATATGATCGCTTGCACAGTGCTCCTTGGGATGTTTAAAGCTTGGGAAATCTTTTGGTATCCAAATCCGGCTTTAAACTTCTCCACAACAGTATCACGGACCTGCCTGGTGGTTCCTTGGTCTTCATGATGCAAAACCCTGAGACTATCACAGAGCAGGTGCATTTATACGGAGACTTGATTACACACAGGTGGATTCTATTTATCTCCATCAGTCATTTAGGAGAACATTGGATCATTCAGAGATCCTCAATGAACTTCTGGAGTGAGTTTTCTGAACTGAAAGTAAATGGGCCAAATAATTTTGCACGCCCCACTTTTCAGTTTTATTATTACAAAAAAATGTAAAATGTTATATTTTTTTGTTTGAAGCCTGAAATGTGGCAAAAGGTTGAAAAGTTCCAGGGGGCGAATACTTTCGCAAGGCACTGTATATTGTATGGGATCGCAATTCTCTGTGTTGCTGCTTGCTGGATGTTCAGGACTCAATTGGTATCAGTAGCACTCGATCTTTTCTTTTCTTTTGCTTGGTGGGCAAGTTATAGGTATCTTGGTTCTGATGTTCAAAAATGGTTGCTCAACTCACTTCATGATCTCAACATTACAAGGTGATGCTGAGATCATGGCTTGTTAAGTTGTGTGACCGCCAAATTCTTTAGCTTCAGCTTCTTCAAAATGTCTGATTATAAGTCATCAATATCAGATTGGTGGGGGGCTGACTCCTGTCACCCCCACCGATCTGATATTAATGATGTATCCTAAGGGTAGATCATCATATATTGTTCAGATCTACCCATTTTACAACTGCAGCCAATCACTAGCCTCAGATATATTGTGCTGTACAGTGTCAGCAATTGGCTGCAGTGGTCACTTTGTTAGATGGGCACATAATTACTACAAAAAAGTAAACAATGACCAACAGGGACCACCAGATGATATAACAGGTTTGAGTTGGTTCTTTTATTATTTTATGCCATTTCCTCCAGCTGGCCCAATTTTTTATGATCTTGGAAAACCCCCAATAATGTGCCAAAAACGCTCATTTAGCATCCACTTTATTAGAAAAATTGATGAAGATTCCATCAGCTTTGGTAATATGCCATAACTTCAGAAGGCTACAAAAACGGTTACACTGTACAGACTTATGATAACTGTATAGGTATGTTTACAGTGAAGGGTTGAAAGACATTTGCCTTGTGTGCTAAACAGCTTTGTTCTACCGCTACACTTAGGACTGGAGCTATACACACAGTTTTTGTGGTGCAGCAGGATAGATAGATAGATAGATAGATAGATAGATAGATAGATAGATAGATAGATAGATAAATATACCAACTTAGTTTGGTTTAGTTTAAGACAGATTTAATGGCAGAATTGTGGTACAATTTTGGCGCTAAATGTTGCATATTAAACAATGACCCTTTTGTAGTAAGTTACACCCCTTCTCTGATAAGCCACACCCCCTTGTTGAGCTAGGAGCAGGAGATTTCGCAACCACTAGATGTGCTAAATTGTACCAAATATATGGTAGTTTCGAGTCTGGGACAAATTGTGACACATTTTGACACAGTTTATGGCAGTGTCTAGGTGAACTGACATAAGTGAATGTGTACCAATATTCCTAAATAAATGAACAATTATATCTTCAGGCTCTTACCTAAGGCTGCTTTCACATCTGCGTCAGAAGCTCTGTTCTGGGCTTCCATCACAGAATTCGTTAACAATAGTGGAGAGAAAAGTCCTGCATGTAGGACTTTTTTCTCCACTAAAGAAGGTTCTTTGAAAAGAAAACTAACGGATCCGTTATAGTCAATGGAGTCTGTTAGGCTCCATTCCTGTCAGTTATGTGCCGAATACTGTACTTCTGTTATTTTTGTTCATCTGCTCTTATGGCGCAGAAGAACAGACATAATAGCGCTGATAAGCAAGTAGCCTAACTGATGTGTATTTTGAAAAAACCTGCATTACACTGGTTAGGGGTCCCTGACTAAAGCATTAAAGTATTTTCTGCCCATATGGTTTTTTTCTCTTTACATACAGTTGTACTAAAAAGTTTTACCAAATTATAGTTCTACAGTCATCGTATACATAGATAATATTTGACATAGTTGAGAAAAGACTTATATCCTTCAGGTTCAGCATTGTAATACTAGAAAACCTAAGGTGAAGGCAAAAACCTTTGTAGATGGCCCAGAATGTTTATTTTAAATTTTGTAGAGTTTTTATTTTTTAATTTATGTTTAGGAAGTTGGCATTTTGCAAAATAACTGCTTGGGTAAAAACCTTTGAAATGGTATCATGGTGCCACCTAGGGGCAGCACAGGAAAACAGCTTTTCCAATTAGATATTTAGTGCTGCTACCAGGACCACATTCTGCAATCAGGAAAAGCATCCAACATAAACACTATAAAACAAATTTTGAATACTTAAAGCAAATATTTTTTATGATCATTAAAGAATAAAAACACACCTTTTAATTACATTAGTTTAAAATCAGTTCAGATTTTTAAAATAAACATCTGTTCTATGAAATAATTCAGACTAAGGCTACTTTCACACTAGCAGCAGTGGATTCCGGCAGGCTGTTCATGTCATAGTTTGGCTCCGGCCGCCTCTCGGCAAGTTTGCCGTGCTGCAGCCGGATCCGCGTCCCGCCCCCATTATAGTGAAGCCTGCCGGAATCCACTTCCGCTAGTGTGAAAGTAGCCTAATACATAAAGTATAGTACACAACTATCTGACAGAACAAACAGATTCTGTATAATGCAGCATTTACATATTGAGGCACATTTATTAAAACTAACAAAAATTGTTCCTGTTCATAGTTGTGTTCCCGTAAATAAAATTTTCACACTGACATAATGGTTTCTGTCATAATGCCAGATCTATTGTACAATGGATCCAACCAGCGACCAACAGATTCTTTGAGTTATTTTGGTGTCTGTCGAGGTCTCTTTTACTTTGACATAAAAAACAGGGGTGCATAGTGCAATATTCTTGTTGTCAAAAGTGATGGAACCCCCAACAGAGGCTCAATGTACATGCAGATGAACCGAAAGAAAGAGGAGTATATCCAGTCAGGTCTTCATTTGTAGATCCCAGGCAGTCACAGGATCATAGCTGAAATCATGGAATCGACGTAAAGATAAGTACTGTAGAAACTCTCCAACAGAAAATTTTGGTAAAGCCCCCAAGGACCCCTTTAAGACACATCTGAACTTAGGGGAAAAGAGGCAATGGGGGAGATTTATCAAAACTGATTTAGACGAAAGCTGGCTTAGTTGCCCAGAGAAACCAATCAGATTCCACCTTTCATTTACCAAAGTAGCTCAGAAAAATGAAAGTTTGAGTCTGATTGGTTGGTATGGGCAATAACGCCAGTTTTCCTCTACACCAGTTTTGATAAATCTCCCCCAATAAGTTACATTTTTAATCAAGATTTTTACTGGCACTTAAGGACATTTTTTATTCTATTGATAAGGACTCATGCACATGAACGTATTTTCTGTGTCTGTTCCGTTTATTTTGCAGACCGTATGCAGAACCATTCATTTCAATGGGTCCGCAGAAAACGGAAGTTACTCCTTGTGCATTCCGTTTCTGTATGTCCGTATTTCCGTTCCGCAAAAAAATAGAACCTGTCTTAATACTGTCCGGATTACAGACAAGGATAGTACTGTTCTATTATGGGCCAGCTGTACCGTTCTGCAAAATATGGAATGCACACGAACGTCATCCGTATTTTTTGCGGACCGCAAAATACATACAGTCGTGTGCTAAGCCTCCATTCAAGCAGACTCACATAAAATATGTTCAGTGACATTAGGGCTCATGCACATAAACATATTTTCTTTCCATGTCCATTCCGTTGTTTTTTTTGCGGACCATATGTGGAACCTTTCATTTCAATGGGTCCGCAAAAAAAAAAGTAAGTTACTCCATGTGCATTCCATTTCCATATGTCCATTCCGCAAAAAAAATAGAACATTCCCTATTATTGTATGCATTACGGACAAGGATAGGACTGTTCTATTAGGGGCCAGCTGTTCCATTCTGCAAAATACAGAATGCACGCAGATGTCATCCGTATTTTTTGTGGATCGCAAAATACATATGGTAGTGTGCATGAGGCCTAAGTAGAAGTAACGCGCCTTTCGCACGACCGTTATGGATTCTCTCAGGATTATTCAGGGTTTTGCATGCAAGTACAGTCAGTTTTGTCTGCGATCGCATTCAGCGTTTCATTTTTTTCTGTGTGGTTGCAATCAGATTTTGATGCATTTTTCACGCACGTGAAAACAAATTGAAGATTAACAATCTAAATCTCCTATCAACCATCAGTGAAAAACGCATTGCATCCGGATGCCTTCCGTTTTCTATTAAAGCCCCATTCACGTCTATGGAACCAGAGCTGCTTGAAAAACAACGAATATAGAAATTGCTGCAATTTCGGCAACGCAGAACTGATGCATGGAAAACGATCCATTCAAATTCATTGAAATGAATGGGTCAGGATTTAGTCTGGATGCTGTGTGTGTGCTTCACGCATCGCACCCGGATGGAAAACTCGCTTGTGTGAAAGAGGCCTAAGAGATTCAACTGTTTACATGTGAAGGATACATTGCATATAGTGAAATCTGCAGCAAATACGCAGGTAAATCAAAATTCGATGGAAATTCTTTTGGGGAAAGCTTCTACCATGTGACGGTACCCTAAATGTGCACATGCAGTGCGACCCCATATATATACAGTGCATGTGATATCACAGTGTGATTTGTCAGGAGCACATATGTGCAATAATCGCAATGCAGAAATATACAGATTGTGAACTATCCGGCGATTATACTGTGCTTTATCACAATGTAATGCCTTTCATACTATATCTTGGACATCATTATGGGTATGAACCAATGAAAAAGCTCAAGTCAAAAGGCTCCGTTCAACCCCTTTTTCCCCACATAGTTGGCAGTACACAAATGGAACAAAAAAAAGTAATATGGATATATACTATACAGTGTCTCTAGACTTCAATGGAGCAGATGTATGACAAAATTGTGTCCTTTTTTTGCCTGTATAAAAAGTGTGAGCTACAGAATTTCTCAAAACAGGAAACCACTAAAAAGTGTACATTAAGGTACAATATTTTTTTGTATACATTTGGATCTGTCTGGATAAAAATGTTTACTTCCCCTTTCAGAGATGAAAGCTAGTATATAATTGACATAACATGGAAACTCTTCTTGGCAGTATGCTTTTTTTAAGGTGCCTGAAGAAAAGACATACATGAAAGCATAGCAAGATGACAGCTTACAATGACGGGGGGAAACTTTGACCGAGTTCACACTTTAGTTATTTGGTCAGGCTACATTCACACGACCGTAGTGTTTTGCGGATCTGCCATACAAAATGCCTATTCTTGTCCCAAAGAATAGGGCATGCACTATCTTTTTTGCGGGACCGCGGAACGGAACTATGGATGCGGATAGCACACGGCTGTGAAATGAATGGGTCCGCAAAGGATGCGGACTCATTCATAGTTGTGTGAATGTAGCCTGAGGGCTCATGCACATGAACGTATTGTCTTTCGATGTCCGTTCCGTTTTTTTGTTGGACCGTATGTGGAACCAAAAAACAGAAGCTACTTCGTGTGCATTCTGATTCCGTATGTCCGTTTTTCCATTCCACAAAAAAATAGAACATGTCCACATTATGGACAAGGAAAGTACTGTCCACACGTCCTGTTTTTCTTTCCTGATTCGATCCTGAGCTGGATCCATTCATTTCAATGGTCCTGAAAAAATCAGGATCGAATCAGGAAAGAAAAACAGGACGTGTGAATGGAGCCTTATCCAGACCTCTATATAGCATCATAAATCAGTATAATGCTATGTGACCCCGTCAGTGCTGGGAGTTCAGGCCAGGGTCTGCGATGCAAAAGACATGCGTGTCACACGCTCATCTGCAAGGGGCCTATGTGTAGCTTTTACTACCAGTTTTGGCTCACAATAACTGATCGAATAACTGACCAAATAAATGACGTGTGAACTCCAAACTAGTCTAAAGGAAAACTGACCTAGTTGCCCATAGCAACCAATCAGATTCCACTTTCATTTTTCAGAGCTCCTTTGGAAAATGAAAGGTGGAAGCTGAGTGGTTGCTATGGGCAACTAAGCCAGTTTTCCGTTAAACCAGTTTTGATAAATCTCCCCCTTACTATTCATCATAGTCATCAGATCTGATCATTTTCTGACCTGAGTGAGAATGTTCCTCCTCAGATCAATAGTAGCAATGAGGCAGGTTACATAAGGGCGATTTATAACTTTACCTTTTTTTCCATGTAAATATAGAACTCATACTGACAATTAATTACATGGATGTCAATCTGACTCTATAGCTATAAACGCGATCTGGTTTCATTACTTTTCTGAATCTCTCACAAGAAATCTACTAAGTAACAGTTATCACTGCTTTTCTGTGATCTGGATTGTGGGGTGCAGCCTCATTTCACATTTCACTAATATACGTTGTAGACTGACCTGTCTTCAGGTTGGCAATGTGGGGGTTAACATTTCCAATCATACTTGCGATTGGAAAGGTGTCATGCAGCCGTGCTGGTGAGTGATACTGCCCTCTGGCCCCGGCTTGGGCCTTTAGGGAAGAACATCTGAGTTAGATTTCAATTTTCCCTTTTGATTTGAGCTCATTTATAACACAGCGACTTAGGGCCCCAGAGTGTGACACGGTGTTAACTCCATCTGTAGCACTCGGCGTCTGAGGGAGATGAATAGTCGGTTCCTATTGTTTCACCAGCAAATTAATGTTATCAGAGTAATATCTCTCTATAGGCTGAGCGGCCAATACTTTAGACACATAAGAGAGGGAAGTATTCTGTACTTTTTTCAAATATATTTTTTGTATATTCTTGTGGAATTGACACGTGAGACCCAGTTCACATCACAGCTAAATATTCCCATTGTTAGAGGAGCAGAACAACTGAAATAACTGAAGTGCCGGATCGGGCACATAACTGACCTGAACAGACTCCATTCACTACAGTGGAGTTCAGTTTCCTGTATTTTTACCAGATAAAAAAGTCCTGCATGCAGGACTTTTTGGCTCCATCTTTTTGACGGAATCTGCGATGGCCACAGATGTGAACTCGCCCTTAGGGCTCATGTACACAACCATATGTATTTTGTGGGTCCGCAAAAAATACGGATGACATCCGTGTGCATTCTGTATTTTGCGGAACGGAACAGCTGGCCCCAAATAGAACAGTACTATCCTTGTCCGTAATGCGTACAATGATAGGACATGTTGCATTTTTTGGTGGAATGGACATATGGAAACGGAATGCACTTGGAGTAACTTCCGGAATGGACACGGAAAGAAAATACATGCGTGTGCATGAGCCCTTAGCTTACATAGTGGAAATGGTTATAGTATATAATACAGGATATAAAAAAATAAAAACCGTGAGATCCTGTTGAAGTCAAGTGATTCCTAAAAGTGAAATAAATGAGGGTTCTTCAATTCATATCTGTGTATCTGCCTATTGTAAACACTACATGCAGTTTCTTGTCAAAAGGGCTTTCCCACGAATATTAGCTATGGCATATTGCCACCAATCACTAAAAAGATTTGGCCACAGTCCTATTAATGTAAAGCGTTTCCCAAGGAGTTTCTCCCTGTACAGCCCCATGGTAACTCAGCTCCATTCACTTGAAAAGACAATCCTGGGATCCTATACAGAATACACAGCAATGTCTCAGGCACACGGCTGGCGCCATATGTTGGAATCCAATGTAGCACGCCAAGATTTTTTTTTCTGTTGGATTTGTAAACTCTGAATGTCTCTGTCCGAAAATGGAGACACACAGAGGTACATTTGGGCTAATAAGCAGGGACGGATTGGGAACTAAAAGTGGCCCTGGAAAAAAATCTGAAAAGTAGCCCCATCTTGTAGGTAGGTCCAAACTAACAGAAGGTGGGGCAACATAATTAGGCAGGGCCAACAGAAGTAGGCAGGGCCAGAAATACCAGAGTGCAGAGCAATATAACGCCCCAGCAGAATCAAATACCACAGTTCAGCACAAAATACTGCCACCTGCTGAACAGTATTCAACTGTATCGCTGTCCTGAGGACATAGAATTCAGGGGGACACCTGCAGCTACTGGCCAGGTGTGTAGGAGAAAATCAGATCATTATGTATCTGGCTGGTGGCCAGGCTTGGGTGGCCCACCAGCAAATTTCCCTGTAAGGTCTATAGGCAATCTACCCCTGCTCGTAAGTCTATAGGTTCCTTATTATGGTTAAGTAGTAATCTGGTGCATGAGTCCTTAGGGTATTGTCACATGTGGCATATTTGTTGTGGAAAATTGGCAAAAAATCTGCTTGGTTTACATGAGATGGATTTTTGCTAAGGATTTGTAGAGGATTTTACTCTGTGCAATGCAAAAGACGAAATCCGCAATGGAAACATGCAACTTTCATTGACCTGCTTCAGATGTGCAGATTCTATTGTGGACATTTTCCACAATTCTGCTCTTATATTTATCTACACCACATATGGATGTATCCTTTGAAGGGGTTGTCGTGGGAGGGCCTACACACCCATCCTCAGGATAGGTCATTAATATCAGATCTGTGGTGGTCCGACTCCCAGCACCCCCTTTGATCAGCTGCAGTGATGCTGGAAACTATACAGTGGGGGGGGGCACTGTATAGTTAACAGCACACAGCACAGGCGTAAAGTAGCAGAGCTCCCAGTTGTCCTGAGGATAGATCATCAGTATTACAAAAGCAGACTCCCCTTTAACCTCTTTACTCCACGCCATTGGAGCAGACATGGTAGGAGGTTACAAACACTTACAGTACATTACTCCATGGGTTGGCAGGGTGAAATTTAGTTTTATTGTGTGCTGCATTGACAAAACAGCATACAACTGCTGAGGAATACGGTGTGGTTACCAAATAATAATGATTTTATTTTATCACTGCTACAAAGGACATAAAAGTATGATAGGTCAACAGCCATAAAGAGAGAATATAAGAATATACTGTATATGAAATATGTTGAGTATTTTCAGGGTTAAGTCCTTTCTAACATGATTATATGACAGGGTAAAGAAAGGGTCATTCAGAGCAAAGATGAAATACTTTCCAGATAGACAAGTTGATTATTAAAAAGAAATGTAAAAAAAATGAAGCCTCTGGGCCCAACTTTCACATACAGTTGTCAAAATGTTGCTGAAAGATTGGAGGCCAAGAAAGTGAGTCTGGCCTCAGGGGTAGCATGTTCCTTTGGCTTTCCCAGGTGTATGCTTGCCAGTGATAAAGCGCTTACCTGGGAACTACGTCCCTATGCCAAAATCTATTCCTGCCGGGGGGTTTAGGGGCGGGGGAGAAGAAGAACAATGTAAGCACAAGAGAGAGGGAGGTAGGGACCACTATAAAAAGAGAGAGAAGGCAAATTAAAGGTGAGTTTCCTCTAAATCAGCAAAGCAAATGGAACAGTAAGGCCTTGTTCACACACTCAGGATTTGTAGAAGCAAATTACCATATTTTGTGGATTTTCAGTAAAATCAGGATACATGATGGAGATAATCCCCTGGGTAGAAAAGACATGTTGTAGATATTTACATGCATTGCTGATCAAATTGTACTGGGTGGTAGGTAGATTTATGCACAGAATCCGCTTTTAACTTTGGGCAAAATGCTTACCTTTTTGTAAACATGGCCTAAGGACTTAAAGCGGTGTTCCAATTTATACATTTCTGGCACATTCAAGGAATGTGATTCAAGAGAATGTGTCATCAGAAAATAACTTATTGTTTAACTCATGTTTTATGTTAAACAGTTTTTAGGTGATGTTTTGTGATTTTTGCTTTAATTTTCTATGTCACTATCTATATATTTAAAAAAAAATCTAAAATAACGTAGTTTTCACACTGACCACTAGGCCAAATAATATGTTGAGACTTCCTGTTCTGTTTAAGTAAGTTTTCAGTAGCTATCTCTGTATCATCACAGGCAGGATTACAAAGCTATTACCTTTGTATAGATAGCACAGAATCCACCATTCACAATAGGTGATTCTTAAAGCTTATCTGGCTGCCTCCTGACCTCTGCACCGGTTAGGCTACTTTCACACTAGCGTTTTATAATTCCAGTATTGAGCTCCGTCATAGGGGCTCAATACCGGAATAAAACGCTTCCGTTTTGTCCCCATTCATTGTCAATGGGGACAAAACTGAACTGAAGACAACATGTTGCGGTTTGCTCTCCGTCCTGGGCATCCGCACCAAGACGGATCCGTCATGACACCCAATGAAAGTCAATGGGGACGGATCCGTTTGGTGTGACACAATGGTGAACGGATCCGTCCTCCATTGACTTTCAATGGAGTTCATGACGGATCCGTCACCTGCACACATACACACATACAGACACATATACAGACATACACATATACACACATACATACTTACATGCTCCCGGCAGGTCTCCACAGCGCAGGAGGAGCAGGACGGCGCACACATAGGACGATTCCACCCGGCACCCAGCAGAGGGCGCTGTGGGGAATTGTCCTATGTGCACGCCGTCCTGCTCCTGCTGCGCTGTGGAGACCTGCCGGGAGCATGTAAGTATGTATGTGTATTTGTATGTGTATATGTTTGTGTGTGTGTGTGTCTGTACTGTGTGACATGTGTGGGGCACATGTCCCTGCGGCAGCACGGATCCGGTGGCACCCTTCACCTGCTGTATCCGTGCTGCCGCTACTGTGAAAGAGGCCTTACAGAGCATGCCTAGAAAAATCTCCCATAGAAGTAAGTAGTCGGCTCCTGTCCATTGTGTCCATGACTCACGTGGCTGCTCTCTATTATGGGCCTAGTGGCCAGTGTGAAAACTGCAGGATTATGGGATATTTTTTGAAACATGGATATTGACAAGGAAAATTTAAAAAATCACCAACAATTAAAAAAAATAAAAACAGATATGTTTAACATAAAAACTTCAACAATAGGTCATTTTGTGATGAGACATTCCATTTGTGTGGGGTTTCTGGGACCCTAATATGAAAAGATAACTAATTCAAAGCAGCAAATGTCCCCACATATTCAGCACCATAGTCAACGCCCATAGACTTCAATAGAGAGTGCCATGTGCAAATATAGCTATTGTCACATAGACTTGGCATTGACATTTCCCTTATTGTGAATCAGTACACAGCCTGTAGAGCTTGTATCCATGCACAGTCAGCAGTATTAGGTTAGAACTACATGAAGACATGATGTAAAACAGCAAGTCTCAGACCAGAAACATTTGTGTGACTTGATGTTTGCTATTTTAGAGCTGCGGTGTAGCTGTAGAAAACCGCCATATTGCAGACAGGTCACAGGCAAGTCAAAATCGCACACATTGTGGACTATGATAGTAAAGTCATGTGCGACTTGAAATAAAAAAAAGGTTCAATTACTTGCAACGGTTGCACTACTTTGGGGGTTGCAAGGCAATCGTTTGTTGTCGTAGTGTGACATTGTGATCTTCATATTGTGTGCAACATGTGTAGTTCCAGCCTTAAAGGGGTTTTCTGGACTTAGGATAGACCCTCAATATTATTTAATTTGGACTCCCACCATTCAGCTCTCCATAATTGTAGCAGCGGCTGTGCCTAATATTAAAATTTGCTACAGTTTTATCTCATTAAAGTTAATAAGACTGAGCTTTAACACCAGGTGCAGCTGCTACTAAGAGTACAGAGCTTCAAATAGCTCATTGGCAGGGACAGATTGGCCATAGATATAGGCAAGTAATGACCTGTCCGTCCCAAAGTTATTTAACATGGGGTGTTAAGTAGTAGATACCTGGCCGGTGACCACAGGTGCCCTCCTGCTTCCTGTATAAAAATACAAGTGGCGCCAAGTTCTAGGCGTAACCAAATTGACAAAAGGCAAGATACCACTAGTAGGCAGGACCAACAGAAGTAGGCAGGGCCTGCAATACTGTTGTGCAGCACAAAATAGCACCCTAATATGGCCTCAGCAGAAGCAAATACCTCAATGCAGCACAAAATGCTGCGTCTCTCATCACAGTATTCAACTGTATCATCTTCCTAAGAATGGTGATACAGATCTGTTCAAGAGGGCACCTGGAGCCGTTGGCCTGGTCTAAGTACCTGGTGTCCCTGACTGGAGTAGGAGGAAAGAAAGTGACAGCTGGAGCTGGCCATTTTTTTATGCTCCTGGAGCAGGTTATTGTGTTACACTGAGGTATTTGGCTTTGCTGAGGTGGTATTTTGTGACTCAGTATAGTATTGCTGGGCTGCCTGCTTGTATTAGCCCTGCCTTCTGTTAATTTAAACCCCCCTACCACATGGGGCCACTTTAATTTTTTTTCAAGGACCACAATATGTTCCCAGTCAATAGAGAGTCAATATATTTATGATAAGCACTAGAGTGGCTGGACAGACCGGAGTTTAGATGCCTGGTCCTTCGGAAGCTGCGTGCAGCGCAGTAATATATAATTTGGGCCATGGCGGGCTTCTGCTCTGCCTGAGTTGCCTCTGCAGGTGAACTGCGTGTGGACAGTTGTGGGGTGGTCAGGTCAGACCTTCAGCATGTCAGTACAGCCTGCTGAGTCTGTTATGCCTCTTCTTGTATATAGTGACTGTGATATATGGAGGGTGGACTATGCTGGTATAACCTGGATATCTCCTGTATATAATTATATATGTACAGCTGGTGTAAATTATACATCTTGTATATAATGATATGGACCATGCTGGTGTAACCTGGTATCTCCTGTATATAATTATATATCTACAGCTGATATACATTATACATCTTCTTGTATACAGTGATATGGACCATGCTGGTATAACCTGGGTATCTCCTGTATATAATTATATATGTACAGCTGGTATAAGTTATACATCTTCTTGTATATAGTGATATGGACCATGCTGGTATAACCTGGGCATCTTCTATATATATTTATATATGGACAGCTGATATAAGTTATACATCTTCTTGTATACAGTGATATGGAGCATGCTGGTATAACCTGGATATCTCCTGTATATAATTATATATGTACAGCTGGTATAAGTTATACATCTTCTTGTATACAGTGATATGGGTCATCCTGGTCTAAACTGGGTATCCTCTGTATATAATTATAATGGGGACAAAACTGAACTGAACAGAATGCTCCAAAATGCATTCCGTTCCGTTTCGTTCCCATACCGGAGCGCAAACTACAGCAAGCAGTGCTTTTCTGTCTGGCATGGGATGCGAAGCAAAACAGATCTAGCATGACACACAATACAAGTCAATGATGCCGGATCCTTCACCCATTGACTTACAATGGTTTTAATGCCGGATGCCTCATTGCTATTTTAAAGATAATACAGTTACACACGGTTTTTCTATGTGGAAAAACCACAGCATGAGTGTGACTAAACAACTGTCATGTATATTATATTTAGAAATCCTCAGCATGTCACAATTTTTGGTGCGTGTTGGTGCGTGTTTTTTTTTTTAGTTCTCCAGAGGCAGTTAAAGTGGTTATTCTGCCCTGCGAGGGTCCGACACACCCACCAATCAACTATTTGAAGAGGAGGCCACATTCCATGCGAGCGCTGCTTCCTGGTCATTACACTACACTTTGTCTCCTAATATGTATGGATTCTGTGTATTATAGTATTGTGTATGCTGTAGTATTGAAGTATTGTGCGCCACTGTCCCTGAATGATGTCCTCCTTTTTGGGGTTGTGGCCACCCTAATCAGCACACAATGGGACAGATTTTTAATCAGTCATGAAGGATGTAATGTAGACTACATAGGTGGAATGACACAGAGAATTATAATTTTCACTAGGCATGTTAGACCCTTTTCTCTTTCTAATGCATATAATGGCTGGTGTATTTTGCACATCTCCCCCAATGTTTTCATATTGACTTTGTCCTATAACCCATATAAATATTTCCTGGCGATTGTGCGGGCTCAGCTATGCCATGAGTTAGGCATGCCAGTTTCCTACTATAATTGTACAGATCAGATAAACCTCTCATATCGGCTGTTTAGCCTCTTAGATGCTGCAGTCAAAAGCAACATTGGCATCTATAGAGCTTGATAAAGGGAAGGTGGGGCTTACACAGGGGCTTAGACAAGGCTTAAAGGGATTCTGTCACCACAATATTTAACTATTACCTTTAGTACTTCATGAGTAGTATAGCAAATAAGGAGTACAGATCTTTATTTTTTTTCTACTGCCTCCCATTCCCCAGTGCTTAAATCTACACTGGAATACATTGTTGGGACCCCTGTGCATGCGCACACGAGTCCTCTCCATTATGTTAGAATGGAACAGCAGTCCAGATTGTATATTTCAGAGTAGCTTTGTGTGTGCACAGTGGAGGAACAGAGGGCAGAACGGAAATAAAAAATGACAAACTGGAGTCTTATGTGCAGTACTATTCATGTATTACTGCAGATAATAGTCCAAAATCATGGTGACAGATTCCCTTTATGTCCTACTTCAAACTTGCTGCAGCCAGTTGCATTAGAGCAAAAAACAAGATTGTGAAGAAAGGAGAACATGCATGACCTCCTGGGACACATCCAGAACAATTCTTAATATATGAGATTCCTCAGTTTTATTTCTAATAGTAGACAAAATAGCAGCAAAAGAAATGGGGAGATTTTGGGAGGAATTGATGGGATCTTTTAGCGTTAGTGTTTCTTTAAAGGGGTTTTCTTATCTCAGACTTGGATGGTATATCACTAGAATATGCCATCAAAGTCAGATAGAAGCGGGTCCCACCTCCAGTATGTGTCCCCTGAAGTTAAAGGGAACCTGTCATCTCCGAAACACCCCCTGAACTAGAGTAAGCGGTGTATAGTGTAAGTGATGCTGAATCCGAATATGTAAGTTTTATCTTCATACTCACTTCCATTGTGACACTGTGCTCCCACAAACCTGCAGTAAAATGCACTCACTGGACTCCGGTGCTCACTCACATAATGGAGAGGACTCAAAGAAGAGTTCTCTCAATGCATTTTACTGCAGGTTTGTGGGAGCACAGCGTCGGAATGGAAGTGAGTATGAAGATAAAACTTACATATTCGGATTCAGCATCACTTACACTATACACCGCTTATTCTAGTTCAGGGGGTGTTTCAGAGATGACAGGTTCCCTTTAAGGAGAGTGCACTGCGCATATGTGGGTGGTCTCTAAGAGGCAGCAGTCTGGTGGTTACTCAGCAGTGAAGTCTAGATACCTGTAGGGGTTAAAGGGTGAAGACCTGGAGGTTACCAGGATAACCCCCTTAGGGATAGCTGCAAGCCAAATCTGTTCAGTAGGCACAGTGGATCCACATCCGATATTTGTAACAGTTACAAAGAAGAAGAGTCTCCAGCATGCATGTTAGGTCCCCCTGATTCAGTATAAGCCGCTTAGTGATGTAGTCCTTAAAGGGGTTGGATACTTTGTGGCTATTTTTGACCAAGCTGTCTGTAATATACTCTGTTATTTGCTATTTCATAAGCCATGTCCCCTTATTGGGCAAATCTTCTGTGTTGTCTGCATAGAGGTCCTGTCCATAAGGTGTCCACTGATGGAGGGTCATGTGACCAGACATATCAATCAGCTTCCTCCACTTAAACACACTGCACCTGAACTACACTCCCAACACCAAGTGTACAGTCATGGCCAAAAGTTTTGAGAATGATACAAATATTATATTTTCACATGATCTGCTGCCCTCTGGTTTTTATGTGTGTTTGTCAGATGTTTTTATCACATACAGAAATATAATTGCAATCATATTATGAGTAACAAAAGCTTATATTGACAGTTAGAATGAGTTAATGCAGCAAGTCAATATTTGCAGTGTTGACCCTTCTTCTTCAGGACCTCTGCAATTCTCCCTGGCATGCTCTCAATCAACTTCTGGACCAAATCCTGACTGATAGCAGTCCATTCTTGCACAATCAATGCTTGCATTTTGTCAGAATTTGTAGGTTTTTGTTTGTCCACCCGTCTCTTGATGATTGAAGTTCTCAATGGGATTAAGATCTGGGGAGTTTCCAGGCCATGGACCCAAAATCTCTATGTTTTGTTCCCTGAGCCATTTAGTTATCACCTTTGCTTTATGGCAAGGTGCTCCATCATGCTGGAAAAGGCATTGTTGATCGCCAAACTGCTCTTGGACGGTTGGGAGAAGTTGCTCTCGGAGGACATTCTGGTACCATTCTTTATTCATGGCTGTGTTTTTAGGCAAGACTGTGAGAGAGCCGATTCCCTTGGCTGAGAAGCAACCCCACACATGAATGGTTTCAGGATGCTTTACAGTTGGCATGAGACAAGACTGGTGGTAGCGCTCACCTCGTCTTCTCCGAATAAGCTGTTTTCCAGATGTCACAAACAATCGAAAAGGGGATACATCAGAGAAAATGACTTTACCCCAGTCCTCAGCAGTCCACTCCCTGTACCTTTTGCAGAATATCAGTCTGTCCCTGATGTTTTTTCTGGAGAGAAGTGGCTTCTTTGCTGCCCTCCTTGAGACCAGGCCTTGCTCCAAGAGTCTCCGCCTCACAGTGCGTGCAGATGCACTCACACCTGCCTGCTGCCATTCCTGAGCAAGCTCTGCACTGCTGGTAGCCCGATCCCGCAGCTGAAACACTTTTAAGAGACGGTCCTGGCGCTTGCTGGTCTTTCTTGGGCGCCCTGGAGCCTTTTTGGCAACAATGGAACCTCTCTCCTTGAAGTTCTTGATGATGCGATAGATTGTTGACTGAGGTGCAATCTTTCTAGCTGTGATACTCTACCCTGTTAGGCCATTTTTGTGCAGTGTAATGATGACTGCATGTGTTTCTTTAGAGATAACCATGGTTAACAGAAGAGAAACAATGATGCCAAGCACCAGCCTCCTTTTAAAGTGTCCAGTGGTGTCATTCTTACTTAATCATGACAGATTGATCTCCAGCCCTGTCCTCATCAACACCCACACCTGTGTTAATGGAGCAATCACTGAAACGATGTTAGCTGGTCCTTTTAAGGCAGGGCTGCAATGATGTTGAAATGTGTTTCTAGGCAAATATTGACTTTGCAAGTAATTGCTGTTAAGCTGATCACTCTTTATAACATTCTGGAGTATATGCAAATTGCCATTATAAAAACTGAAGCAGTAGACTTTGTAAAAATTAATATTTGTATCATTCTCAAAACTTTTGGCCATGACTGTAGATAGGAGGTGCAATGCATCAGAATGGAGGAGATGCTGCAATTTGCGTGGTCACATGAACCCCCCCATCAGCAGCCATTTTAAGGATGAGACCTCTGTGTGGACAGCACAAAAGTCTTAGTCAACAAGGAGGCATACCTTATGAAATATAGAAAATGGCACAAAATGTCAACAAAGACATTATTAGTAATTGCCTTATAGCAATCTTACAAACAAATCGATCAACTGTAACCAGAAAGTGACCAAGCCCTTTAATTATGACGGACATACTGTATACTGATAGAGAGTTAGGAGACTAGGTGTTTCACACAGGCACATTAGGAATTTCTGGACATTGCAGGATTACCCTAATGACTTCCTGACTATTTTTGCCAGGAGCTGTGATTGCTGAATGAGTCACGCAGATGCAGATGCAGTAGATTATTTCCAGACAGCATGGAGAGGATTTTTTCAAGATTTGTTTTACATATGTAAGACATTTATGATATAATTCTGTAATGATTCTATACCTTGGAGGTGAGGAGTATTATATAGGATACACTGATGATATAATACATAGATATTGTTTGCATGCTATGACACATGGCTAATTTACATAATGGTTTGATTGCTAATTTACATGACTGACTGTATGACTATATATACCATACCCGCATTGCTGCACTTGTTCTCTGCTTGACAAAGACCCATATATTCCAATTACCATATTTGAAACCTTTCATATCTGGCATTCCGATAATCTAGCCTGGAGCTCTGTTGCCAGGGTAAATCAGGGTAGTGATAAGAGACACAACTTAAAAAAGGTAAACTCACAAGAAGTCTTCCTCCCTACCAAGGAGCCCCCATCTTGGGGTTCTTACACATTAAAGGGAGTCTTTTACCTGTTTTTCACCTATATAACTAACAGCAGTGCCCCACAGAAGATTGCATACACATCCCAGACATACCTGTGTGTACTCTGTGTCTTTATTCCATGCCCAGGAAAAGCACTTTAAGGCCCCATTCACACGACCGTATGTATTCCGTGTCCATATAAAAACGGAACAGAAAATATACGGAATGTCTTCCGTAGTGTTCCGCATTTTTGCGGACCCATTGACTTTTAATGGGGCTACGGACGTGTTTTGTGGCCAAGTATAGGACATGTTTTCTTTTTTTTGCGGCAGAACTTCCGTAATATACGGCTGCGGAACTTCCGTAATATACGGCTGCGGAATGTACACGGTGTACATTCCACATTTTTTTTTCTCCTATGGAAAAATGAATGGGTCCGTATGGTTCCGCATCTTATCCGCAAAAATGCGGATAAGATACGGAAATGAACATACGGTCGTGTGAATGGGGCCTTATTCTGCAGGAAAACAGCTCCCAAGTGCCCAGCTCTGCTGCTGCAAGTGCTCAAAGCAAACCAGACTGAAGAGGGGAGGGCTGTTATGCTGCTCATATCTTGGGATTGGTAGCAGATAGAAAAATGGTTCTGACCTTCTAAGCTTTCAAATGATTCCAAAATCACAGCATTATATCCAGTATGTCAGAAGATATAGCTGTTAGAAATCGAGTCGCCGGAGAGAAAGCTGTTTTTACTTTCACTTTCAGCTGGGCACTTGGGAGCTGTTTTGCTGCAGAATAAAAGTGCTTTTTCTGAACATGGAATACAGACATACAATGCACACAGGTATGTCTGGGATGTTTATGCAATCTTCTGTGGGGCACTGCTGTTAGTTATATAGGTGAAAAACAGGTGAAAACTCCCTTTAATTCAATCCTTTTCAGGCTACTTTCACATATGCGTTTTTGCTGTATCCGTCATGGGTATATAATACAACCGTCTGCATCCGTTCAGAGCAGATCCGGTAGTATTATATCCCAAATGACTAAATCACTAAACCCATTATAAGGCCTCATGCATACGAACGTATTTTGTTTTCGTGTCCGTTCCGTTTTTTCTGCGGATAGGATGTGGAACCATTCATTTCAATGGGTCCGCAAAAAAAGCGGACAGCACACCGCGTGCTATCTGCATCCGTATGTCCGTTCCGTAGCCCCGCAAGAAAAAATAGAACATGTCCGATAGGCATTGTTACAATGGATCCACAAAAAAAACGGATGCCATACGGACGTATCAAATTGCTGATCCGCAAAACACATACGGTCGTGTGCATGTGGCCTAAGTCAAAGTGTGCTGGAACCATTTTTTTCGTGTCCGAGAAAAACGGATCCGTTCCCATTGACTTACATTGTGAGTCAATGGTCATGACAGATCCATCTTGATCAGTATCCAATGACGCACTCAAAAACGCTGCTTGCTTGCTTTTGTGTGCATCATGGGAACACAAAAAACTAAATGATTATAGTCTGATCTGGGGGCCAGAAGGGGGGTCTTATATGGGGGCCAGAAGGGCGGTCTGATATGGGGGCCAGAAGGGGGGTCTAATATGGGGTCAGAAGGGAGGGTTTGATATGGGGCCAGAAGGGGGGGTCTGATTAGGGGCCTGAAGAGTCTGAAGGGAGGTCTGATTAGGGGCCTGAAGGGGGGTCTGATGGGTCTGGAGGGTCTAGAGAGGTCTAATGGGGGTCTGGAGGTCTAATGGGGGCCTGATTGGGGGTCTGGAGGTCTAATGAGGGTCTGATTGGGGGTCTGGAGGTCTAATGGGGGTTTGGAGGTCTAATGGGGGTCAAATATGGGGGTTTGGAGGTCTAATAGGGGTCTTATATGGGGGTCTGGAGATGGGGGGGTCTCATCTGGGGTTTGATATGGGGATCTGATCTGAAAGGTAAGGGGGTATTGTTTTTCTGTGTGGTACCAGTATTTTCAGGGGGACTGTTTCTGCAGTATAGTACTGGGGGGGGGGACAGGATGTTGAGAAGGTGAGAGGATGATGGAAAAGTAGGAAAGTAAGATGTCTGTTTGTTAAACTCTGCGGAGACGGGGCACGGCTGAAAGGAGTCACCATGGCGGTCTGGTCTGACAGGAGAAGAGGAAAGAGAACGTCTACATCAGAGAAGAGAAGTCACTGGATGTAAGAGGTACATATGTGGGGATGTATGACCCTGTATCTTCTGTAGTGCTGTATGTAATGTTTTCCAAGTATGTCTTTAAAGGGGTTGTCCTTTTTTTTTTTTTTTTGTTCGAGCGCTGCCTTCTCTGCTCTGTTTACTGCTCATCACTGCAAATGCTACGGCGAGCAGGTGAACAGAGCAGAGAAAGCAGCTCTCATATGAGTGCTGCCATCTTTTCAAACAGCTGATCGTCGGGGGTGCCGGAGGACCCTGGCCGATCTGATATTGATGACCTACCATCAGTAGTAAAAAGAGGACAACTCCTTTAACAGTAGGACTGGAGGGAAGGGGTTAGGTTGAGAATTTGGCATGGGGGGGGTTTCAATATTTGCCTCGGGCAGCAGAAAAGCTAGGTGCACCAGCGCTGAGTGAGGGGGGGGGGGGGGACCAAGCTGAACTGTTGCACCAGGGCCCATGAGCCTTTAGATACGCCCCTGCTAGAGATGAACGAGCATGCTCGGCCGAGCGTACTCGGGAGCAATTTTCGAGTAGTAGCGTATGCATCTTCTAATCTGTATGCTAATGCGTACGCAACTTGTAATTTGTACGCATTAGCGTACAAATTTATAAGATGCGTACGCATTAGTGTACAGATTATAAGATGCGTATGCATTAGCGTACAGATTATAAAATGCGTACGCTACTACTCGAAAATTGCTTCCGAGTACGCTTGGCCGAGCATGCTCGCTCATCTGTAGCCCCTGCCCATTGACAATGGGTGTTAGGTGATTGTATTGCCTCCAAGTTGAAAAATCTCCCACTCATGCTATCAAGCACATCTCTATTGTCATATAATCCATAGTTTAGCTAGGAAGAACTTTTAGGAGATCGAGCAGGGCAAACAACCTGACTTCCGCACATCACATTTGTGATTACTCACAAGCATGAGGGCAGTCAATACTACTGCTTCCTTTCTGATCCAGTATGGCTCATATCAGTGTACTGCAGTAATAATATTTTGCACATTTTCAACTACTTATTCTATCTAAAAAAAGACTTTTTTTTTTTATTAAAAATTCATTTAAAATTCCATAAAACATGGGGAGTGATCATCGCATTTCAGTGTGTTTCGGGAAGTGCATGTTGAACCACTACACTAACTACAGTGACTTAGTGCTAGACCTAAGTTTGTTATCCTGGCAGTCCCCTGGTTTTCACCCTTTAATCTCTATACAGGGCTCTAGTCTTCACCGCAGGGGAGAACCAGGCCGATAACTCTTGGTAGTGTAGTTGGCAGCTGATCCACAGGGGGCAGTGACACCGCTGCAAGGCACTAAGGGGTCAGGCAATACTTGTAATCAGGAAACAGGTAATGGTCAGCATATGTGCAAATTCGTAAAAGAATTCTGAGATCTTTTAGGCCCTGCTCACACGACCGTGTGAATGAGGCCGCATCTATTCCGCAATTTTGCGGACAAGAATAGGCATTTTGAATGGGGTGCCGGGCCGTGTGTTCCGCAGATTGCGGAACACACACTGGCCGGCATCTGTGTTTTTGCGGATCCGCAGTTTTGTGGATCCGCAACAACACGGCCGTCTGAATGGCCCCTTAGTCTGATGAGCACCAAGGCCTCTTCCTAGGCCAGTGACATCTAAATTACATTTCGACATCTGGTATCACCCCCTGCTGTTTCTCTTGTGACCCACCTTCTCCCGCATTCATAATAGAGTTTAGATTCTCCACGAAGATGAGCAGAGCAGTGGCCACTAGTGGAAAATCATCCAAATCGTCTCATACATGGCATATAAGGATGATAAAAATCGGTGGATGAATTCAATCAATTTGTAGGGGCCCTCAACAATAACTCCTGTAATCTCTATTTTACCTCTGAGATTAGTCCCGTGCAGATAACCTTCTTAGATCTCACAATAGTGAAGGCAGAGGATGGTAAAATTCATACCAGCTTATATCGCAAAAAGACTGCAACCAACAGTCTTTTGCATTGGGACAGTTGCCATCCCTTACCCCTCAAGCGGGGAATACCCAAAGGGCAGTATCTCCGGGTACGCCACAACTGTTCCTCTTTTACGGATTTCAAGAAGAAAGCCATAGACCTCGAGAACAGATTTCTACAGCGCGTTTACCCCAAACGTGTTCTGTCCTCCGCCTATCAGCATTCACTCTCACAAAATCGTGAATTTTTGCTGAATCCCCGTGAAAGGGAAATTAAGGAGGAGCGGATCCGTTTGGTTGGTACTTATGATGCTGCCTGGGTCCATATTCAGGAAATCCTACGGAAACATTGGAAGATCCTCCGTATGGATCCTGATGTTGGACATCTTGTAGGCAATTTTCCCTCTGTCACTTTTCGCAGGGGGTGAAATTTAAAAGATCGTGTTGTGCATAGTTTTTTCCAATCCCCGAGTCCGAATACTTGGCTGACCAACACATTGAAAGGGACTTTTCGTTGTGGCAATTGTATTGCGTGCAATTCCATTCTACCTGGACGTACTTTTATATGTACTACCACGTCTAAGAGCTATGACATCAGATGTTTTATCAACTGTAAATCAATGGGTCTTGTATATCTGGCAACCTGTGTATGTGGCTTGCAGTATGTGGGCAAGACCATTCGGCAGTTCTGTCGTCGCATAGGAGAACATCTCAATGACATTAAAAAGAATGCCGATACTCCTATTGCACACCATGTCCACATTTACCACTCTGGCGATATCAAATCAATCCGGTTCCAGGGTATAGAGATTGTATGACCCTCACCCAGAGGTGGTAACCTGGATCGGCGCATCCTTCAGAAGTAGAGATGAGCGAGCACTAAAATGCTCGGGTGCTCGTTATTCGAGTCGAACTTTTCCCGATGCTCGGGTGCTCGTTTCGAATAACGAACCCCATTGAAGTCAATGGGAGACTCGAGCATTTTTGCGGGGGACCAAGGCTCTGCCTAGGGAAGGCTGGGTGAAAACCTGGAAACCTCAGAAAATGATGGAAACACCACGGAAATGGACAGGAAACAGCAGGGGCAGCATGCATGGATGCCTCTGAGGCTGCCTAATCCCACCATTACCCCAAATTCTCAGGCAATTGTGCTCACCCAGACCAAGAAAGGCGAGGCAAATACCCATCACATGTTAGGGAAGCACCCAACTAGGTGCAACGAAGGTCCATCACCGCCTGCAGGTGACACCACTGCTCATGCTGGCACTGCAGCTGAAAATCAAGTTTAGTAT
>ONZH01015781.1:0-31427 GCA_900303285.1 Rhinella marina
AGTAGTTTGGTCGCGCATAGAGAACAGACAGACAGACAGACAGACAGACAGAAACTCATTTTTATATTATTAAGAGATTATTTGTTCAAAGTTGTTATTATTTATTACTAAAATTATTCGTGTAAAACCTGTGTTTTGTGTGTTTTTTTTTAAACCTTTAACTCCTTCCTGACATAGTGTGAAGAAGACAGGGGTGTCTGTTTAGGCCGAAGCCTCCAAAAATTTAAATTGTGCATAGGCCGGAGCCCGCATTAGTGTGAAGAAGACAGGGATATTTCTTTAGGCAGGAGCCTCCAAAAATTGTCCAAAGGCCATTTTCCCGGTTTAATGCACACAGGGTGTCTGCAGGCCAAAGCATTAATAAATGACGCACACTCTGGTTCACGGATTACAGTAAGAGAAAAAGGCTTGGCTTTAAACATTCTACCTTGTATAGATAGGCAGTGAAAATTATATATGGGCTTTTCATGGGTGCCATGGCCAGTAGTAGTAGGAGACGGGGTATATCAGCAGAGAGTGATTAGTAAATACAACAAACTGCGGTGGAGAATAACAAGCTCCGCTAAAGGAACTTGTAACAGGAGGCAGAGGTAGACAACAGTGTAACAATTTTATTTTTTAATACCATTTTTACTTTTTTATTATTTATATATATGTATATATATATATATATATATATATATATATATATATATATATATACTAGCAGAAAGACCCGGCTTCGCCTGGGTATATTTCATCTATTTCATTTAATGTTTCTGTGTGTCGTTGCAGAGAGAAAGTCAATGCAGCTGACAGGAGGTGATTTTTACCTTCATTTTTTCAATCCCTATTGGCTGCGGAGTGGGAGGGGGTGTGGTTTAATGGGACACGGGGGGGGTTAAGTCCTTCATTTCAGGGTGGCCTGAATTATAGGTTAATGCCATGGTAATTTGAAGAAACACAATGGGTAGCAGTGGAAGAAAACATTGCTTTGCGCGGGTATATTTAATCTATTTCATTTAATGTTTCTGTGTGTCGTTGCAGAGAGAAAGTCATCCTCCCTCCCATCCCTGCAGCTGACAGATGTTGATTTTTACCTTCAATTGTTCAATCTCCATTGGCTGCGGAGTGGGAGGGGTCATGGCCTGACTGAGTCGGGGGCGTGACATTGAAAGACCTAGGGCAGGGTTTTAAGTTCTTCTTTTGATGGTGGCCAGAATTACAGGTCGATGCCATGGTAATTTATGAGGACACGCCATGGGTAACAGTGGAAGAAAACATTGCTTTGCACGGGTATATTTAATCTATTTCATTTAATGTTTCTGTATGTTGTTGCAGAAAGAAATCCAACCTCCCTCCCGCCCCTGCAGCTGACAGAAGTTGATTTTTACCTTCATTTTTTCAATCCCCGTTGGCTGCGGAGTGGGAGGGGGCGTGGCCTGACAGAGTCGGAGCGTGGTTTCGCGAGATCTGGGGCGGGGGTCAGAGTGGCATGAATTACAGGTCGATGACATGGTAATTTATGGGGACCTGCAATGGTTAGCAGTGGAAAAAAACATCTTTTATTAGTACTGAATGGTCGTAGTCTAAAATTAGTCAATTTCATCTACGATTTTTGTGTGTCATTGCAGAGAGAAATTCCCTCCCCCCAGCTGATTTTTTTCAATCCCCGTTGCCTACGGAGTGGGAGGGGGCATGGCCTGGCAGAGTTGGGGGTGTGGATTATCAAGATGCTTCGAACGGTTGTAGTCTGAAATTAGTCTATTTCATCTAAAATTTTGTGTGTCATTGCAGAGAGAAATTCACCCTCCCACCCCTGCTGCTGACAGAAGTTTATTTTTCCCTTCATTTTTTCAATCCCTGTTGGCTGCGGAGTGGGAGGGGGTGTGACCTGACACAGTTGGGGGCGTGGCTTAACAAAGCGCTTCGCATAGGTGATTTAATCTATTTCATTTAATGTTTCTGTGTGTCGTTGCAGAATGGCTGCAGAGTGAGAGGGGGCGTGGTCTGACAGAGTTGGGGGCGTGACTTAGCAAGACGATTCGAACAGTTCGTAGTCTATAATTAGTCTGTTTTATCTAAAATTTTTGTGTGTCGTTGCAGAGAGAAATTCACCCTCCCACCCCTGCAGCAAACAGAAGTTTATTTTTACCTTTATTTTTTCAATCCCCGTTGGCTGCGGAGTGGGAGGGGGCGTAACCTGACAGAGTCGGGGGCGTGGAGTAGCAAGACGCTTCACATGGGTGTATTTAATCTATTTCATTTAATGTTTCTGTGTGTCGTTGCAGAAAGAAAGTCAACCTCCCACCCATCCCTGCAGCTGACAGAAGTTGGTTTTTACCTTTATTTTTTCAATCCCTGTTGGCTGCGGAGTGGGAGGGGGCGTGGCCTTACAGAGTCGGGGCGTGGCTTAGCAAAGCGCTTCGCATAGGTGCATTTAATCTATTTCATGTAATGTTTCTGTGTGTCGTTGCAGAATGGCTGCGAAGTGAGAGGGGGCGTGGCCTGACAGAGACGGGGCGTGGCTTAGCAAAAGGCTTCGAACGGTTGTAGTCTATAATTAGTCTATTTCATCTAAAATTTTTGTGTGTCGTTGCAGAGAGAAATTCACCCTCCCACCCCTGCAGCAAACAGAAGTTTATTTTTACCTTCATTTTTTCAATTCCCGTTGGCTGCGGAGTGGGAGGGGGCGTGACCTGACAGAGTTGGGGGCGTGGATTAGCAAGACGCTTCACATGGGTGGATTTAATCTATTTCATTTAATGTTTCTGTGTGTTGTTGCAGAAAGAAAGTCAACCTCCCACCCATCCCTGCAGCTGACAGAAGTTGATTTTTACCTTTATTTTTTCAATCTCTGTTGGCTGCGGAGTGAAAGGGGGTGTGGCCTGACAGAGTTGGGGGTGTTGCTTAGTGAGACCTGGGGCGGGGGTTTTAAGTACTTCTTTTAGGGTGGCCTGAATTAAAGGTCGATACCATGCTTATTTATCAGCCCACTCAATAGGCAGCAGTGGAGGAAAACATCTTTTATTATTATAAGTTATATTTATGGTAACCGGAATACCTTTAACAGTGTCAGTAAATAGAAATGGATGAGATCTTCAGCTGCTTATAATTACCTGGTTGTTATGGAAACCTGCCCTCCCTGTGTGGCTTTGCAGAGAATGGCAGTTGGAGTTTAAAACCAAAGCTCCCAGTTGTAATGTTGGCTAATGGAGATCATATTTTGGGAATATCTCGGGAACGGTACGTCCTAGAGAGATGAGACGTGGTCTAAAACCTTCCCGGACACCTGATGTACCTGTGTGCCGAATTTGGTGAAAATCAGTCCAGTAGTTTGGTCGCGCATAGAGAACAGACAGACAGACAGACAGACAGACAGACAGAAATTCATTTTTATATTATTACTAGCAGAAGGACCCGGCTTCGCCTGGGTATATTTCATCTATTTCATTTAATGTTTCTGTGTGTCATTGCAGAGAGAAAGTCATCCTCCCTCCCATCCCTGCAGCTGACAGATGTTGATTTTTACCTTCAATTGTTCAATCTCCATTGGCTGCGGAGTGGGAGGGGTCATGGCCTGACTGAGTCGGGGGCGTGACGTTGCAAGACCTGGGGCGGGGTTTTAAGTCCTTCTTTTGATGGTGGCCAGAATTACAGGTCGATGCCATGGTAATTTATGAGGACACGCCATGGGTAACAGTGGAAGAAAACATTGCTTTGCACGGGTATATTTAATCTATTTCATTTAATGTTTCTGTATGTTGTTGCAGAAAGAAATCCAACCTCCCTCCCGCCCCTACAGCTCACAGAAGTTGATTTTTACCTTCATTTTTTCAATCCCCGTTGGCTGCGGAGTGGGAGGGGGCGTGGCCTGACAGAGTCGGAGCGTGGTTTCGCGAGATCTGGGGCGGGGGTCAGAGTGGCATGAATTACAGGTCGATGACATGGTAATTTATGGGGACCCGCAATGGGTAGCAGTGGAAAAAAACATCTTTTATTAGTACTGAATGGTCGTAGTCTAAAATTAGTCAATTTCATCTACGATTTTTGTGTGTCGTTGCAGAGAGAAATTCACCCTCCCACCCCTGCAGCTGATTTTTTTCAATCCCCGTTGCCTGCGGAGTGGGAGGGGGCATGGCCTGGCAGAGTTGGGGGTGTGGATTATCAAGATGCTTCGAACGGTTGTAGTCTGAAATTAGTCTATTTCATCTAAAATTTTGTGCGTCATTGCAGAGAGAAATTCACCCTCCCACCCCTGCAGCTGACAGAAGTTTATTTTTTCCTTCATTTTTTCAATCCCTGTTGGCTGCGGAGTAGGAGGGGGCGTGACCTGACACAGTTGGGGGCGTGGCTTAACAAAGCGCTTCGCATAGGTGATTTAATCTATTTCATTTAATGTTTCTGTGTGTCGTTGCAGAATGGCTGCAGAGTGGGAGGGGGCGTCGTCTGACAGAGTTGGGGGCGTGACTTAGCAAGACGATTCGAACAGTTGTAGTCTATAATTATTCTATTTTATCTAAAATTTTTGTGTGTCGTTGCAGAGAGAAATTCACCCTCCCACCCCTGCAGCAAACAGAAGTTTATTTTTACCTTTATTTTTTTCAATCCCCGTTGGCTGTGGAGTGGGAGGGGGCGTAACCTGACAGAGTCGGGGGCGAGGATTAGCAAGACGCTTCACATGGGTGTATTTAATCTATTTCATTTAATGTTTCTGTGTGTCGTTGCAGAAAGAAAGTCAACCTCCCACCCATCCCTGCAGCTGACAGAAGTTGATTTTTACCTTTATTTTTTCAATCCCTGTTGGCTGCGGAGTGGGAGGAGGCGTGGCCTTACAGAGTTGGGGGCGTGGCTTAGCAAAGCGCTTCGCATAGGTGCATTTAATCTATTTCATTTAATGTTTCTGTGTGTCGTTGCAGAATGGCTGCGGAGTGAGAGGGGGTGTGGCCTGACAGACGGGGCGTGGCTTAGCAAAAGGCTTCGAACGGTTGTAGTCTATAATTAGTCTATTTTATCTAAATTTTTTGTGTGTCGTTGCAGAGATAAATTCACCCTCCCACCCCTGCAGCAAACAGAAGTTTATTTTTACCTTCATTTTTTCAATTCCCGTTGGCTGCAGAGTGGGAGGGGGCGTGACCTGACAGAGTCGGGGGCGTGGATTAGCAAGACGCTTTGCATGGGTGGATTTAATCTATTTTATTTAATGTTTGTGTGTGTTGTTGCAGAAAGAAAGTCAACCTCCCACCCATCCCTGCAGCTGACAGAAGTTGATTTTTACCTTTATTTTTTCAATCTCTGTTGGCTGCGGAGTGAAAGGGGGTGTGGCCTGACAGAGTTGGGGGTGTGGCTTAGTGAGACCTGGGGCGGGGGTTTTAAGTACTTCTTTTAGGGTGGCCTGAATTAAAGGTCAATACCATGCTTATTTATGAGCCCACGCAATAGGCAGCAGTGGAGGAAAACATCTTTTATTACTACTGAACTGTAGTAATAGAAAAAAACATAAGTTATATTTATGGTAACCGGAATACCTTTAACAGTGTCAGTAAATAGAAATGGATGAGATCATCAGCTGCTGATAATTACCTGGTTGTTATGGAAACCTGCCCTCCCTGTGTGGCTTTGCAGAGAATGGCAGTTGGAGTTTAAAACCAAAGCTCCCAGTTGTAATGTTGGCTAATGGAGATCATATTTTGGGAATATCTCGGGAACGGTACGTCCTAGAGAGATGAGACCTGGTCTAAAACCTTCCCGGACACCTGATGTACCTGTGTGCCGAATTTGGTGAAAATCGGTCCAGTAGTTTGGTCGCGCATAGAGAACAGACAGACAGACAGACAGAAATTCATTTTTATATTATTAAGAGATAAGATATATATATATATGTATATACAATGGAGGAAATAAGTATTTGATCCCCACTGACTTTAAAAGTTTTAATACTAAAAAATAAATGAAACGTCTCATAATTTTATGCCAGCTTTATTTTAAAAAATAATTTGCATTTCTTTGAGGGAAATAAGTATTTGATCCCCTAGTAAAACCATGACTAATGTTGGCTCCCACAGACAACTGACACACCCTAATCACAATGAAGTTGTTACCTGGATGAGAGACACCTGTCCTAAATTGTCACCTGTATAAAAGTCCACCTGCCAACAGTCTCAGTGACACTCCAACATCTCCACCATGGGCAAGACTAAAGAGCTGTCTAAAGATGTCAGGGACAAAATTGTTGACCTACACAAGGCTGGAATGGGCTACAAAGCCATAAGTAAGAAGCTGGATGAGAAGGTGACAACTGTTGGTGCAATTATTCGGAAGTGGAAGAAGTACAACATTACTGTCAATCGACCCAGGCCTGGAGCTCCATACAAGATATCACCTCGTGGAGTCTCATTAATCATGAGAAAGGCTAAAAATCAGCCAAGAACTACACGGGAGGAGCTGAGTAATGATCTCAAGGCAGCTGGGACCACAGTCTCCAAAAAAAACATTGGTAATACACTGAGACGTAATGGTTTAAAATCCAGCAGTGCACGCAAGGTTCCTCTGCTCAAGAAGGCTCACGTCCAGGCCCGCCTCAAGTTTGCCAATGAACATATTAATGACTCCGAGAGAGACTGGGAGAAGGTGCTGTGGTCAGATGAAACCAAAATTGAGCTCTTTGGCCTCAACTCAACTCGACGTGTTTGGAGGAAGAAAAATACAGAATATGACCCTAAGAATACCATCCCCACCGTCAAGCATGGTGGTGGAAGTATTATGTTTTAGGGGTGTTTTTCTTCTAAGGGCACAGGCCAACTTCACCGCATTGACGGGAAGATGAACGGGGCCATGTATCGCAAAATCCTGGGTGACAACCTCCTTGCCTCCACCAGGGCACTGAAAATGGGTCGTGGATGGGTCTTTCAGCACGACAACGACCCAAAACATACATCCAAGGAAACAAAGGAGTGGCTCCATAAGAAGCATATCAAGGTCATGGA
Source organism: Rhinella marina (assembly GCA_900303285.1). Taxonomy (NCBI): domain Eukaryota; kingdom Metazoa; phylum Chordata; class Amphibia; order Anura; family Bufonidae; genus Rhinella; species Rhinella marina. The sequence goes on from ONZH01015781.1 coordinate 6,966, forward strand.
ATGCCCTAGCCAGTCTCCTGACCTCAATCCCATCGAAAATCTATGGAGAGAGCTGAAGCTTCGTGTTTCCAAATGCATGCCTAAAAACCTTAAGGATATGGAGATGATTTGCAGAGAGGAGTGGGCCAAAATTACTCCTGAAGTGTGTGCAAACCTTATAAAAAACTATAAGAAACGTCTGACTGCTGTGCTTGCCAACAAGGGTTTTGCCACCAAGTATTAAATTATGTTTTCCTAGGGGATCAAATACTTATTTCCCTCAAAGAAATGAATTTTTTTTTTCTCATTTCATGTAATTTTCTCCGTTTTTCTTTCGATATTCTATGTGGCACTGTTAAAATAAAGCTGGCATAAAAGTATGAGGCGTTTCATTTATTTTTTAGTATTAAAACTTTAAAAATCAGTGGGGGATCAAATACTTATTTCCTCCACTGTATATATATATATATAATTATTTTATTTTTTGGGGGGGAGGAAAGGCTCCAAAACAAATTTAAAAATACTAAATAGAACTAAAAACGGTGTATAACAACAGCTGCTCGCCTGCTAAGTGCTAACAGAGGCAGAGGTAGACAACAGTTTTTGGATTTTAATAAAATTTAGAGTTTTTGGTTTGGGGAGTTTGGGTTCGCACAGCCCATGACACAAGAGACGTTTGGCATGCATCTTTATGGGCCGGCTGAAAGCAACAGTGGGAAGACACTCTGACTATTTCGGCCTGCAAGGCCTGATCTAATCATCTGCTTCAGCAAGCGGAGTGTGAAAATCGGAGGTGATCCAGCCTTTATTAGTTTTTATAAAGGTATTTTTTTGGACACTGCCAGGTGACAGTTTGGTCCGTTTGGGTGTCACCACCCCCCCAGCGGTGCTAAAAACCCTCTCTGACATGACACTTGAGGCTGGGCAGGAAAGAAGTCCTAGTGCATAGTGGGAAAGTTCCGGCCATCATACAGAACTTTGTTGTTGGGGTTCCCCTACAGTGACAACATGGCATGCAGAGAGATGGCCAGTATTTCCTTCCCCCATTGCCCGCTGCTGCATGAGCGTCAGTGTCTTTTCCAGGACAAATATTAGTGAAATTATGTCGTTCACACCGCAGCAGTCCCGGCTGACCAATTTAGTGGCTTCTGTATTCTGGCTGCCCAAAAGTCCAGGGGGTCTGAGAAGAGGCTTTGCGAGCCAGACTGCAGGTAAGCCTGAACCTGTTCATTGAGGCGGGTGGTCTGGGCCTGCTCACTTGGCTGCGGCTGTTGGGAGGCTAAAAAGAAATTGTTGCCTCATACTCATGAGGCTTAACTGGCTGCTGATGAGGTGGATGACTCTGTCGGACCTCCTTTTCAGAGAAGCTGGCAGCAGGCTGGGGGTGGCTGAAAGCTGTGGCCAAGTTAGTTCATAGTTTCTCCCAGAATGATGCTAATTTTTCCTCCCTTTCCTGGGGAGGAAAACAATCCCCCATGTTGGATTGATAGCGCGGGTCCAGAAGCATCGCCAGCCAGTATTCGTCAGTCTGCCTTATTTTTAGGATACGCTTGTCACTCCGTAAGCATCTGAGCATACAGCTCGCCATCCTGGCCAGCGTGCCCGAGGAGCCAGTTCTTTCCATCTCAGCCTCTCTCTGAGACACTTCAGTGTCCCTCAAAGTGTCATTGTCATCCTCCAGATCCTCCAGCTGTGTCTAGTCCTCCTCCTGGTCATCATCATCAAAATCTTCCTCCTTCCCCTCCTCTACTTGAAGCTCCTCATCATCATCCTTCTCCTGCACCGCGACAGAACTTTGTTGGTGGGGCTCCCCTACAGTGACAACATGGCGTGCAGAGAGATGGCTAGTATTTCCTTCCCCCATTGCCCACTGCTGCATGAGCGTCAGTGTCTTTTCCAGGACAAATATTAGTGAAATTATGTCGTTCACACCGCAGCTGTCCTGGCTGACCAATTTAGTGGCTTCTTCAAAGGGCGTTAGAACAGTGCAGGCATCTCGGACCAGCCTCCACTGATGGAAATCTAAGCCACACCTGCTCCCTATGGTCAAAGATTCTGGCTGTTGCTGGACAAAATCATCCACTGCTCTACGCTGCTAAGGGAGCTGCTGCAACATATGAAGCGTGAAATTCCACCGGGTTGGCACGTCACCTATCCACTGGTGTGGCGGAAGACTGTTTTGCCGCTGCAGGTCCAGCAGAGTTTTGTGGGACACATAAGAATGACTCAAATGAGTGAAAAGCTTCCGCGAGTTTGCCAGCACTGTGCGCAAGCCAGTGAATGTTTTCAGAAATCTCTGCACTACTAGATTTAGTACATGTGCCATACAGGGAGCATGCATTAATTGACCCAGGTTTAGCATTGCCACTATATTTGTCCCGTTGTCACTCATGACCTTGCACACTTCCAGCTGACAGGGAAACAGCAAGCGCTCTATTTGCTGCGCTGGCCTGTGTGGCTGCTGTTTCCAGGACAAATTAAGTCTAACACAGCGTGGCAGCGTTTCACCTGGCACATGTGATAAGAAAGAGGGGGGTTAACTCTCTGCCCTGATGCTCCAGCAGGCGGACTGACCGTGGAGGTGGAAGCGGAAAAGTGTTGGGAGGTCTGCTGCAATCCTGGCTGGAAAGCGCGTGGAGGTGCCAAAAGCAATTGGCCCGGTTGCTGGGCGGTTTCTGCCTCACTGCCACTAAATACATTCAGCCAGTGGGCAATAAAGGACGTGTATTGCCCCTGGCCATTAGCACTGCTCCAGGTGTCCACCGTGACGTGCACGGTGCTGCAGAGAGACAGCTGCAGGGTTTGTCCTATATTGTCTGCCACGTGCGAGTAAAGGGCAGGGATAGCTTTCGACAGTGACGTAGCTATAGGGGTCGCAGCGGTCGCAATTGCGACCGGCCCCTAAGCCAAGGGGGCCCCGAGGGCCCCCCTTGCCACTTGCAGGGCCGCACCGCCAATTAGCCTGGTGCGGCGCGGCGGCGGGGCAGAGAGAGATGATCGCTTCCATTGTGGAAGCGCTCATCTCCATAGTCATCTGTATCGCCGTCCTCCGTCCTCCTTTACTGGCACATGGGGGCACTGGGGGCATTTTTACTGGCACATGAGGGCATTTTTACGGGCACTGGGGGCATTTTACTGGCACTGGGGGTATTTTTACTGGCACATGGGGACCTGGGGGCATTTTTACTGGCACTGGGGGCATTTTTACTGGAACATGGGGGCACATGGGGGCATTTTTACTAGCACTGGGGCATTTTTACTGACACAAGGGGGCACTGGGGGCATTTTTACTGGCACTGGGGGCATTTCTTACTGGCACTGGGGGCATTTCTTACTGGCAGTGGGGGTATTTCTTACTGGCACTTGGGGGCATTTCTTTATGGCATGGGAGCACTGGGGGCATTTTTACTGGCACTGGGGGCATTTTTCTGGCACATGGGGGCACAGGAACATTTCTTACTGGCACATGGGGGCACTGGGGCATTTCTTACTGGCACATGGGGGCACTGGGGGCATTTCTTACTGGAACATGATTTGGGGGGGGGGAATCAATGGGGGAAACTTCTGGCGCATTATTGGGGCGTTTCTTACTGGCACATAATTTGGGGGACATCTATGGGTGGGGAGCACTTCTTACTGGCACATTACTGGGGTGAAATTTTGGGGGTACTTCTGGCACATTATTGGGGTACTTCTTACTAGAACATTATTGGGGTGCTGTCACGCTCTGGTGTGGAGGGAATAGCCACACCGAGCGTACGAGGGAAGGGAAAAGACCAAAACCAGGGAAACGGTCACCTCCTGCAGGGAACCCTGAAACTAGGCCCTGACTGACTACCAGTATGAACAAGCCTTAGTGGTAGGAGAGTTCATACACAGGAACCTAATAATAAATTCACCCTAAAGAACCCTGCAGCTAGTGACACAGGAAAGAGTCAACCCGTTCCTCCAAGAGTAAGGACGAACAGGAGACTCCAGAAGGAAAACCACAAAAGGGAAAAAGTCACTTATCTTAAAGCAGATATCGCAGCAACCGGATCTCAGCCGAGATCCATACCACACACTACAAAGTAGGCAGAAAGTATAAACCGCAGTGAATCCTGGGAGAAGAAGGAATAAATAGAGGAAAGACAATTACCACAGCCACAACAGCTGAGGGGAAGAGGTGTGGTAAACAGCAACTAAACCAAGGGAAAAGCATGTCAAATTATGTCACTCTTGAAAGCCGCGCAGAACGTCTTATACCAGACGCAAGCCCACTCGTGACAGGTGCACTATGGAGGCACTTCTTACTGGCACATTATTGGGGGCACTTCTTACTGGCACATTGGAAGCATTAGATCTGGGGCACAGTGGGGACATTAGTACTGTTGGGGGCACTATTACTAACAAGTGCACTCTGGCAGAGAATTATTAGTTAAGACTTGGGGGGGGCACTATTACTGTGGGGAGCACTATTACTGTGGCGGGCACCCTGGCACAGTATCAGCATAGCATAGTTATTTCTGGGGGATGTTATGTTTACACTATTATGGGACACTATTTGCTGGGTGCAGTTATTTTAGGACACTGTGTGCCAATGATTATTGAAGGGCACTATCTGTGTGGTACTAGTGGCACAGTACTGGGGGCAGTAGGATGATTTCTCCAGAAGATGGGAGGATGATGGAAAAGTAGTAAATTAAGATTTTTTTCTGTCAAACTGCAGAGATGAGAAATGGCTGAAAAATGGCGTCTGGTCTGAAAGGAGAAGATGAGGAAAGAAAAGATCTACATCAGAGGAGACGTCACTGGATGTAAGAGGTATGGGGCTCTATATTAGGCTACATTCACACGAACATTGTGTTTTGCAGTCTGCAAATTGCCGATCCGAAAAAAAAGGATTATGTTCCATATGGCATAGTTTGTTTTTTTTTTGCAGATCCACTGTAACAGTTCTTAAAAATAGGAATGGACATACAGATGCGGACATAGTGCTCATTGAAGAGAATGGGTCCGCATCTGAGCTGCAAAATATGCAGATCGGAGCCCGCAAAAACAACTGTCGTGTGAATGTAGCCTTACCCTGTATGTTCTGTAGTGATATACGTAATGTTAGGAGGGAAAAGGTTAGGGTGAGATTTTGGCATGGGGGGTTCAATTTTTGACTTGGCCGGCAGAAAATCTAGGTGCACCAGCGCTGGGGGAAGGGGGGGCCCCAAGCTGAACTCTTGCACCAGGGTCCATGAACCCTTAGCTACGCCCCTGGCTTTCAAAGTAATGCCGGCCAGGGATCTGCCAGCGTGGCTGAGCGCAAGCCATTAGCTCCCTAAAAGCTGTGCACTCAACTAAATTATACGGCAGAGACTGCATAGCCAGCAACTTGGTCAGGTGAGAATTAAGTTTGTGCACTGTTGGATTACTTGTTGCATAAACTTGCTTCCTGTCCACGCACTCGACAATGGACGGCTGACGAATAAGAGGAGGTGGAGAAACGCACGCGGTAGACGACGAGATGTATGTACTAGTTACGCCCCTGGATGCGGGCTGAGCTCCGCCCCTGGATGCGGCCTGCCTGATGCAAGGGACCCCGGGAGAAGTAGCCAGTTCTTCACTATTAATACGCTGCTCTAATCCACCTTGGTTACACAAATTGGCGGCATGACGCGGCTTTAGATGGTTCCACAGAGCAGTGGTCCCTACATTTGAGGCTTTCCCACGGCTCAATTTCTGTTTACAGAAATTACACGTGGCCGTGCTGATGTCCCCCGTCAGAGTGGGGAAATACTTCCACACACCCGACGTGCGCCCTCCAGAGCTGGCCAAGCTTATTGCCCTTGCACGCTTAGACCCTAGTGCGGGCCCCACCATACCTGGGGTCTCACTGGTTCCCAAGACAGGCCGGGCCCTGGGCCTAACTCACTTCTGCTCTCTGTTGCTGCCACTACTACCGCCCTCCTCCTCAGAGATCAAATCCTCCTCACCAGCCCGATTAGCCTCCCAGGTCCTCCGGTCTAACACATCATCATCAGACTCCACACCACTTTTTTCTGACTGCAATATAGGCTGTTCCCCACCAGCCTCCGCTTCCGGGCAGTCCAAACTCTGACTGCCCTCTAAGAAATCCTCAGGGAGGCTGTCCTCTATAACTGCCGGATTATGCGGTGGGGTTCGGAGGCCTTTTATTTGATAAAATGCAGAAAGGACACCACTAGGAGGGGTCACTGAAGGCAGAGAGGAGTCAGAAAATGACAGGCTTTGCTGGAGCGGAATGGTGGAGCAGGAGGAACGCTTTGAGTCTGACCCCTGGCTACATGATACAGTATCAGCAGAAGAAAGCACGTCATCCGGCTGCGATTGAGATGAGTGTGCCATCCACTCCACTACCTCATCCACTTTCTCCTCTACAACAATTTTGCACCTTGGTGGAACAGTGGCCAACTATTACGAATTCTACAAGTAGAAGCTCCGGCTACATGTCCTTTGCCACTGCTGCCCTGTGCCACCTTCTCCTTTTTTTTGGAGCTCGAGGTCTGGCTGAGACCCTTTTGCTTTTCCATGCCAGACATTTTCACTTGACTGTGGCCCTGCAGCCCTGCATTTGTCATTGATTTTCGTCTTGCATGTCCAGTGGATTTGACTACAGTCCTGTAGATCTTAAACTTCTGAATAATATATGCAACTGTAGTAACAGGAACATCAAACTTTTTGGATATGGTCTTATAGCCTTTACCTTTAACATGTTTGTCTATAGTTTTCTTTCTAATCTCCTGAGACAACTCTCTCCTTAGGCCCCTTTCACACGAGCGAGTTTTCCGTGCGGGTGCGATGCGTGACGTGAACGCATAGCACCCGCACTGAATCCTGATCCATTCATTTCAATGGGTCTGTGTACATGAGCTTTTTTTTTCACGCATCAGTTCTGCGTTGCGTGAAAAACGCAGCATGTTCTATATTCTGCGTTTTTCACGCAGCCCTGGTCCCATAGAAGTGAATGGGGCTGAGTGAAAAACGCATTGCATCCGCTAGCAAGTGCGGATGCAATGCGTTTTTCAATGAAGGTTGCTAAGAGATGTTGTTTGTAAACCTTCAGTTTTTTAGCACGTGCGTGAAAAACGCATCAAAACGCATTGCACCCACGCAGAAAAAAAACTGAACAACTGAACGCAATCGCAGACAAAACTGACTGAACTTGCTTGCAAAATGGTGCGAGTTTTCCTGAACGCACCCTGAACGCACCCTGAACGCATCCGGACCTAATCCGTCACGCTCGTGTGAAAGGGGCCTTAGCGTTCTTTGGTCCACCTTCAGTATGGCACACACCATGATAACAAACAGCACAGTGACTACTTTTCACCCTTTAAATAGGCAGACTGACTGATCACAAGTTTGAAGACACCTGTGATGCTAATTACACACCTTAATTGAATATGTCCCTATGGTCAAATTATTTTCAGTCTTTTCTAGGATACCATGATTTTGTCCAGGACAGTTTGATTAGTTATGTTTTAAAAAAATTCTGCTGAACCACAATTCAAAAGCAAAGCCTGATTTTCATTAGTTGATTTTCTATTACTTTTGTCAAGGTATCAACAATTTTGTCCATGTGTGTATATTTAATGTATGATGATGATGTACTATGTCATTTTGCTGTGTTTTTCTTCTAAAATCAAGAAAAAAAGTTTTAAGAGAAAAAAGAGAACATATAGAGACATAAATGACAGGCTGCAATGACCACATGTAAGCTAATATGGCATATACATCTTCCTACAGAGTATCACAAAATCATGTTTTTTGTTTGTTTGTTTTTTTGTTTATTTTTTTCAAAGCATCACACATCCCAGGATGTATAGAGAGATGTTCAAATATATAAAAGGACATATTTGTAAATTAAATATTTTGTCCCTTCTGCAAAAGCTATACTTTGTCCCATTATCTAACATGGTTAATTAAAAAATAATCCTTCTGCTGCCTTTATTTGCACTTCCTGTTCTGTTCCCATCTATTCTTATACAAATCAATATTGCACATAGAAGTAAGGGGGCCAGGCTTTAAACCTTTGTACTGGATAGTAATGACTTTGCAAGGTAGGAAGTAATATGTGCAATATTAGAGGATTATTTTACACAATAAACTGATAGCAGCTACAGTTGAGTAAAAGAGTGTTACAATACTGATGAAATACTCTAAAATCCTGAAAAAAATGCAGAAAATAGTAAAGAGATCAGTAAAACATCCTTGGAAGAGCAACTCTGTAAAAGGATTTAATAAAGAAATAAATTCAGAAAAGGAGTAGCAACAGTCTGACAACAGAGCCGTGCACTCTACTGAAGATATTATTTAGATTTTCATGTGAAGTAGGCCCATACAGGAAGTCACAACATTGACCGCCTTTGTTCATGGGGTTTTCCAGCTGTTAATATTGATGACCTATCATCAGGCTAGGTCATTATTTTCTGATCTGTGGGAGTCTGACAGCTGGAACCCCTGCTGATCAACTGTGAGAGGAGGAGGAGGCGAACCATGTAAGTGCAGCTTCCTGGTCCTCAAACTACGCCTCCTTTTTTGTGGAGCATTGGCGTAGTGTAATTACAAGCACTCACTCCATTCACTTGAATTGAGAGAGAAGTTATATTACACCACACTTCGGAGACAAAGAGTAGTGTAATAAAGAGGAAGTGGTTCTCGCATGGTGCGCCACCTCCTCTTAAAACAGCTGATCTTCCAGGGACCCCTGCCAATCAGATATTGAAGACCTATCCTGATGATAGGTTATCAATATTAATGGATGGACAACCCCTTTTACAGGCAAAATCATGGGCAGAACAGCAGGAGGGATTAACCATTTCAATATTGCAGAATGAGGTGAAGTAGTGGGGGCAACGGCGGCTATGAGCCACCAACATAACTCTTTAAATGGAGAGAAGCAAGGAAAGTTGCATCGTATTTTCTAAATTTGTATATATTTTTCCTAAATGATACTGATAACCCTAAGAGATACTAGTTCTATTTTAACGGTAAAAGAAAATCATTAAAAATGGTAGAAAAAAAATATGGGATTTACCTTTAGGGTGTATTTTGCCAAAACAGGTAAATGACCCTTGGTCCTAAAAGGGAAGAAAATAGCTTACTGCAGGGTCAGGACAAGGTATTTTGGTGCCCTGTGTGGAGTGGGAGAATTGTGCCTCCACCTCCACCCCTAAGCCTGAATAATTAAAATGTTCTAATAAAGAGATTTAAACATTTTTAAAAGAAGAAGTCACAGGTATATCAAAAGTAAATCTGAAGACTCACAGATCACATATCCACTGATTTAAGTTGTTCATTTTTCTTTTCATGTCCATCTGGTTGAGACCATCATGGTAATTTCTCCTGAAGACTGCAGTTTCCTGCGCAGACTTCTTTAGTCAGGAATGTGCAGACCTATCTGCCATAGAAGAAGACATCACTATTAATAAATGGCACACTGTAGATGGTGACTGTTACAAATTTTACATGAGGGCTCAAAAGATTAGGTTACACCTCTGAATTCACTCTTCAGTCCATCCCCACCATTATAGTAAAGAGCCCCTTATCCAGCTGCCCCGTTTAAAACTGCCATCCTGAAGATTCCACCAATACTGTATCCCTTACTGTCCCATGTGCCCACATTAGTTTTTATTGCTGAGAATGTAATAAAATAATGAAAATAGCAATATCCTTACTGATTCCCCACCACTTGCTTTGCAACCAGTGGCCGCAGTGGTCACATGTCCAAGTAGAGAGACACTTGGAAGTACAAAAACCAGCAAGGACGTAGGAAGCAGCAGAAGGAGCACAGCGGGGGATCAGAAAAGTATCACAACTTTTATTATTTTATAACATTCCATGGCTGGATAACTACTTAATACAGGTCCCAAAATTACTACAGACCTCCAGACTCTAAAAATTAATACAGACCCTCAGGCAAAACCCAAAATTAATATAAAAATCCAGACAGACCCCAGAATTAATAAAGACTTCCAGGGAAACTTCACACCTCCAAGCCCAAAATGATACAAACCTCCAGACAGACCCCCAGACCTCAAAAATAATACAGACTTCGGACAGACCCCAAAATTAATAGGAAAATACATACAATGCAACGGCACACTGCCAACCAGATAACGCACAAAATGCCATAGTAATATGAGGTATTCTGAAGCTAATGCTATGCTTGATTAGTAAATTAGAGATTCTTGGCAAATATATTTTGTACAAAATTATCTGGGCCCGTCCACCAAATCGTCAAGGTGATCTCTGTAGAACGGGAACCTAACACTATTTCCTACCTGTTATGTGCCAACCTTGGCTTCCGTATAATCAGGCGGTGTTTGGTTCCACATGCATGCTTGGTCCCCTCTGCCTTTTGCCATTTGTAGTGCTTCAAAGGCCTCCACTAATACAGGGATACAGGTACCAACATGCATGCCGAGTCCAATCGGCTTTATAGTTACACTAATTAAAATCAGCTAAAAATCCATACAGACCCCAGAATTAATAAAGACTCCCAGGGAAACTTCAAAATAAAAACACACCTCCAAGCCCAAAATGATACAAACCTCCAGACAGACCCCCAGACCTAAAAAATAATACAGACTTCGGACAGACCCCAAAATTAATAGAGCACAGATTAGACTGCCAATTTATACAAACCCCAAATCAGCCCCAAAATTCATACAGACACCAAACCAGCGCCCAAATTCATTTAAACCCCTGTTGCCTGCTATAACCCCAACTATTATGTCATTGCCAAAGACTAGTCTCACTTTAGTGAGTAGGATCTGGCAGTCTGTTCTGGCTGGGAACAGCCTGCTGGATCTCTCAGCATTCCATTATTGCCGGAAGCTTAAATGTCACCATCTGGCCCCATTAACTATAATCGGGACTAGAGGAAATCCAGTTGCAACCCGGCAAATATCCAGAGAATCGACTAGAAGGAAATCACTGTGCACATACTGTAGTTAATAGGACCAGATGATGACATTTAAGCTACTGCCAATGCAGAGAGATCAGGTTGCCAGATCCTAAGCACTAGTGTAAAACTAGCAAAACAAAACATTTACTATAGGACAGACAGTAACCCAGTGCTCTGTGAAAGATATAATATGGATACAGTCTATTTCACTGCTCTATACCAGATGCAGCACAATGCTCAGACATAGGAGGCAGTTCTTTGAGCAGGTAACTAAGGCAGACCATTACTGTATACAAAGGGTTAATTAACCCTGAGGAAAATGGTTTAGCCTCTATGTCTGAGCGTGGCACTCATTCTTATAATGTAGGACAGTAAAATGCGCAGTTTCAATAATATAACTGCCAAAGAGTTAACCCTCTGGATTGCTGTTGGTCCTTTAAGTTTTTGCTGTTACAAATAGCCCCCTCAGACCTTTTTACTTTAGTTACCCTCCCCCAACATCCCCTGCAGACCTCAGACCAGACTGAGAAAATAAAGAATTAATCACCTCTGACCTTCAGCTCCATCGCTCCTGGTCAAAAGTGCCCTTCTTTCACGTGCTTGCGCTGCGACTAGATAATATACTGAATGAGTTCACTTGAAGAGAACTGTGCAGTCCGAGCATCCGGACAAGAGGAAGACCAGGGAACGGTGAGTACTTCTAGCACTAGGAGTACCATAATCAACGTTCACTGGGCTTCCTGTACTAATGAGCACTTCCTGAACAGAAGCACTCATTAGTAAAATTAGAAAGTTATTATTTTTTATTACAAAAAAATTGCTCCCCCCCAAAAAAAAAAAAGTGCCTACCCTCGTCTACCTGTCATCTTGGCCCTGGCTTCCTATATTTGATTTGAGAGGAAAAATAAAATAATATGAAATCAACTTGGATAAAAAATCAAAATATATAAAATGTTATTTTAGTATGACTCTCTCATTTGTAGTCTTGCACGATTGATGATTAGCTCAAGAATTGAGTCATCTAGTAAAGAATACTGCAGCTTTTACGCCATTGTTATTGCCAGATTCCTGTACATTGATAGAGTAAAGATGTTTGTAGTTGTACAAGAAATCCATCCTCTCACCACATGGTGTTAATGATGAGTTGATACAATAAATCGTAGTCATTACATTAGTTTGTCTTTTACATAAAGGTGATTTAAAGGACATGTTGTCTTTTTTTTCTTATGGATTTAGAACTGTCGGGAAATTTGGGAAATAATGATGCATGAAGCATTGAAAGTAAAGCAATAATGACACCAGGAAAAGCTATACATATACAGTCACCAATGTAACTTACAATGAATTAGCAAAATACTTTTTGTTGCTAGGGAAAACAGACTCAGAGCAAGTTAAACTTCAAAAGAAAACACTTAGTTACTTTTATTTATTTATTTTACAAACTACCGTACATACATTGTTAATGCCAATCACTGGTGACAGTGGTATCCAATAGTGTTGATATATTACCCCTGTGGTCAGAGATTACATGCAGTAGTCATATAGTTTGGTATGATACTTATGCCCAATATACTGCCCCAGAAGCACCAAATACAAATTGATTTTATAGCATTCTAAGCAGTTTATGAAAAATTATCAGTAATGTTTTCTATAGTGCCCCCAGTAATGTCTCCCACAGTGCCCACAGTAATTTCACCCACAATGCCCAGCGCTGTCCTTCAAAGTGCCCTCTGCAATATTCCCCACATTGTCCTCTACAATGCACCAGTAATGTTTCCTATAGTTCCCCAGTAATGTCTCCCACAGTGCCCTTGGCAGTGTCCCCACTGTGCCTCTAGTAACGTCCACTTTAGTGCCCCTAGTAATGTTCCCCACAGTGGCCCTACTATTGTCCCTTACAGTGCCCAAGTAATGTTCCACAGTGCCCCAGTAATGTCCTGACATCACTCCTAATAATGTCCCCACAGTGCCCCCAGTAATGCCGTGCCCAAAATGGGCATCACAGTGTGCATGCCCCGGCCCAGCGAGAGACTGAGATCTCACCGGCTGAGAAGGAGGACCCGAACGAGGTGCAGGGTGGGCGGAGGCAGTAGCGGGGGCGGGGATTGCATGTTAAAAAGGACTGGAGCCCGGGGTCCAAGAACTAAACGCCGCCTCCGGGCTCATGCGGCGATTCATTTGCATAAATTTAAAACTCCGTTTTTGGGACTTTTAAAACACAGAGGAATGCGCCAAAGGTAACATTACTGTTATTACAACATGTGCTATAGGCATCTTTATGTACTTTATAGGGGCCTAGGAGGTGACAGACTCCCTTTAAGTTTAGTGCAGTACACAGATAGTGATACAGAAAACAGCATCATTGTTATTAACTAGAGACTAGATAACCTAAGCACAGCAGCATGTATGAGATATAAAAATCTGCCACTACATGAGAATTGTATTTGGAATTCATATGATATGGGCCTTAAAATGAGAATACCTTATACATACTTGTATTTTAGTCTATAATATGGCTAGAATTAAACACTGCAAACATATAGTGTAACAGAGAAAACCTCCCTTCAAAAATGAATAAAAATGTTTAGAACTAAAAAATGAGGGTATATTTATTGTTGGATATACACTTGTAAAGGATGTGCCTGCCTGGGGTAGTGGTGGTAGGGTGCACCCTTACTAGGTCTTTTAAAATAGGGCAGGAATAAGTCAGGTAGAGACATAATTTTACGGTACAGATTAGAGATGAAATCCTACACAAAAGAGGTATGTACCAGCATCATTCAAGAAATCCAAATGATTAAGTTATAACAACAATCTTTATTAATTACACAAATTACCAAGGTAAAAAATATATTAAAATCTCCACAAAATGCACAGTGAACTGATACAAGTGAGGGACAACTGTTCAAAAGGGCTAGCGCTAACACTTTATAGGTGTAACAAAGCACATTATCGCATCATGGCAGCAGAATCCACATAATCGTTGTCCCAAATAGAGCTTAACAAAGCTAGGTACAAAATACATACAACACAGCCACCAACAACCCATGTATAACACTGCCCAAAACAGTGTCCCTCACTTACCTTACGCGTTTCGCCAAAATGCTTCGTCCGGGGAAAGTCTTTTGGCGAAACGCATAGGGTAAGTGAGGGACACGGTTTTGGGCAGTGTTATACATGGGCTGTTGGTGGCTGTGTTGTATGTATTATGTACCTAGCTTTGTTAAGCTCTATTTGTGACAACAATTATGTGGATTCTGCTGCCATGATGCGTGGCTGTGTGGCAGTTTATTCTTTATACTTTTTGGCCCTCTAAATTTTGGTTTTTTGAAACATGCGTCCTTTAAATGTGGACAAATTAATCTGTCTAGTGCAGGGCCGGCAAGAATTGTGGGACAATCACATTGAGGGCTACCATAACAGGACCTTAATTGATTCCTCATGGGCAGCTGTGACAGCCGAGCTTATGCTATCGGATTGGGCATCTAGTTCACCGGCGGAGCGCATCACTCTAGGTAATTTTTTACATTTTTTTTTTGGGGTAGATGCTGTTTGTGTTAATACCATATAATGTCCAAATGTTAGTGTTTACATGCCATAATATATATTTAATGTTAGTGTACTGTAAGTTATTGAAGAGTGCTGTGCATCGATTACAGAGCCTGACACTCGTTTGTCTGCATGTGTGCTACCAGCATGTTTTTATTTTCTAATGTGTTGTTTTTGGCCTTTTTTGGGGGGATGGCAGCTTTCTACGTGTGTTTCTGGCTTGTATGTCCATTTTGTTACCACTGTTTATGTCGGACATTGCTGAACACACACATATACTATAATCTGTTCCTTTTATTTCTTCTTTACATTTATGATTAAATAATTTTATTCATCTTATAAATGTTTAACTAATAAATGATTATCTGACTGAGCTTGTGGTTTGGTCCATCCTCTGCTCTGTCCCTGGGCCACCCCTTTTTGAGATGATACTTTGTTCATGTAGCCATTGCAGTTTGTACATTAGTACTGTTTGTATATTATTGGGTACCCTGCTTCTCTAAATCTTCCATCGTGGTAGTAATGTGCCTGTATTCCTTTTATTGGTTTAAAACAAAGGGTAGTCATGTGTCTTTCATTTATCATATAGTGGATGCTGTCAAAACACGGTGGCGGACATGTCGAGACACCTTCCGGCGTGAGACACAGACCCCAAGGAGTGGTTCTGGTGGGCGAAAGAAGAAACCCTATGTTTATTTGGCTCAACTACGCTTCCTTTCTGATGTGACGGAGTTGAACACGTAGGTTTTTATTTTTGGAGTCCAAATACTGTGATGTTTTGAATGTGATTGTAATGTCTCCTTATCTTCATCACATGTGGCCAACTCTGTCTCTGTAGGTGTTGACCACATGGGAATCAAATTCCTAGCACAATTATATCTAGTAAAGGTTTTGTCGTGGTTCAGAGCTGAACCTGGACATACCCTTAAAATCACACAGGCATCCTGCCTGATGTCTGCATTCTAGTATCTAATGCTCTGATGCCCTCCCTTGCCCTGCACTATCCAGCGCATTGCAATGGCTCTTCTGTTTTCAATAACACAGATTAAAACAGAAGATTCTGCCCGTCAGAGTGTTTGTTGTCGTCACTGGCTAGAATCGGGCGCCTTTTGCGCTGCCCTATCCATTTTACTGGCTAGGGCATTGCTAAAGACCAGCCATCAGCGCCGTGACATCACCGGGCTCACTGCTGTGCCTAATCCTCCTGCTTGCCGATCCAGGGACATCCCTGGAACTGGGCTAAATGCCTTTGCCCTGTGCTAATTTGCGCAGGGCAAACGAGGGCATTGGAGCATAGGATGCTACGATGCTAACATCAGGCATGCTGCCTGGGTGATTAGAAGTGTATGTCGTGGTTTTGCTCTGAACCCGGGCAAAGCCTTTTTATTGTCCAAAGGGTTTTTTTGCCCATAATTTGATCTTAGCTGCTATTAAGGTTTTTTATTTTGGTTTATTTTGTTTTAAATGTAAAAATATTGGCAAATATTTTTTGTAAAAGTGTTTTTGGGAATGTTTTTTTTTATGTAGAACTGAAGACAGTTTTTTAGGATGACGAGGTGGTTGAGGACACGCCACATGACACATCTGACCCTCCTGTGCCTCCGGAGTCTGAAGTTGCTGAAATGGATGAACAACCATCCACATCTGGCCAGGAGAATCCACCACACACAATAGTTGGGAAGAGTGGACGTGCCTCCACTCGTTCGGCACGTACTCGGCATCGCCTCCAGGTTCCAAGCAATGCAGCTGTAATTGATGAGCATGTCCTGCAATACATCAATGACTCCCGGGCTGAGGATGAGTTTGACTGTTTTGTACGTACTCTGGACCCTCTTTTACGTGTAGTCCCTGCCCAAATGCAGACAAGATTGCATTGTGGCATTATGACCCTTCTTGAAGCTGCCACTCCACCAAATAACCCAAATAGTATTCTATGGGCTATTGAACAATGGCATTTACAGGTTAATGAGCCAGCTCATCCCCCACCACCAGCGCCAGTCTTTCATGGCCCTCCTCCTTGCCATACTCAGTACCATGCTTCACAGCCAATGTACTCCCAGGATTATGCCTATGGAGTGTCCAGTCAAAGACCTCCTGAGTATTATGCTCATCAATATCCTGGGCCTTCATATATGCCCCCTCCCACTCAGCATCCACCCCCGAACACATATGCCTCTGCTCCTCCTCCTGCACCTGAACGTTTTCCTTCAGGAAATGTGGCCAACAGTGACGAGCCAGATCTTTTACAGTTATAATGTGTCCTTTATTTGGTTATTTTTCGTTGTTTAAACTTTGTTTAAAAAGGCATTGGCAATTGGCAATTCTATTGCCATAGAGGAACCGGGAAAGATACACACGCCAAATGTGAATGACTGTGGGATATATACTCTTTCTATCGTTTGAAATAACATTATATCCATTTTCAACAAGTACCTAGATGAAAGTTAAGAATTAACCCTTTCCACAGAAACTATGCAAGAAAAAGTGCTATATTGATGCATTGTGAACCCGCGGTTAAGATGTATCATTTATTGCTGTTATTCATACTGATACATTGTTGATTCATTTGTGATACATTGTGGATATACTATAACCTGAACTATTGCACTTACCTTCTCATATATCTTTTGTATCCTAATCCCATATTTTATCTTTAATTTTATTTTCAATTTCTTTTTTATATAAATATTATCTGATATTTTAAAATACTTATAAATAATTTTTTAAATCCAATAAAAATATATCTATTACTACAATTTTGAACCACCACTTCATATCTCACAGTTATTGCCCATTAAACTACCATCTGAGAGTGTGCTCCACCCATACTTAGCATTTCAGATGAAAATATTCAAGTGCTTCATCATTTAAGGCAAAAGAATAGTGGATGTGTTGGACATATGTGTATTGGAAAAAAAACACATGATGGTGAGGTTTACACTTACACATGTAATATTAAAGATCATGGGTATATTCATTTCCAAAACATTGTGGGACGACAAACAACAACTCTCAACACTCATATTAAAGGGGTTTTCCGGTACAAACCTATTTTTGAGGGCCAAAGCTACCCTGTGGAGGAAAGATTATTGGTATCATACTTAACATCCACAGCGCAGCCGTTTGGGAGATCTTCGTCCTGGGCACGTGGTCCCTCCATATTTCTTTTCTGGCCTTCTGGCCAAAGTCCGTCTTCTGGTTTTCCTGTCTTCTATTTCTTTCACCAGCAGGAGATGGATCGTCACGAGTGACATCACCACCTCCTGTTGGAGAAAGCGCCGGCTGGTAGCCTTCACACTGCACTATGTTGAACACTGTGTGGGACAGCCATCACTCTCAGCATAGTACAGGCTTCTATGTGAAGCCTGTACTGACTCCTGCACAGCGCTGTGCAGGAGTGACAGCATAGCGATCAGCCACAGAGGCTGATCGCTATGTTGTGCATGTAAATGAGGGCACTTTGGATGAAAACAGGGGGCACTGGATGGCACACAAGTGGCACTGGATGGCACACAAGTGGGCACTGAATGGCACACAAGTGGGCACTGGATGGCACACAAGTGGGCACTGGATGGCACACATGTCCGTGTTATGGGGGCACTGTGGAGGTCACTGTTATGGGGGCACTGTGGAGGTCACTGGGATGGAGGCACAGTATGAGTGATAGGGCTCATGCACACAACCGTATCTGTTTTGTGGCCTGCAATTCGCGGATCCACTAAATAAGGTTACTGTCCATGTGTGATTCACATTTTTTGGCAGGCCAATTGAGTTCAATGGGTTTGAGATCTGCATTATAAGGCCCATAATATGAAAATTTATAACTTTTGCAGAACTGATATACAGAGGATGTGGAAAGCACATGTATGTCATCAGTGTGTTTCCCACATCCATATGTCAGTTCCAGGAAAGACAGAACATGTGCTATTCTGGTCCTCAAATTCATAGAACTCAATGGGACTGCCAAAAATGTGGATCCCAAAATGGATACGGTCGTGTGCATGAGGGTTTAGATACACTGCTCAGCAGGCTGTATCACATAGGATAGGATTAGATACACATGTGATGGTCGAGCCTGTGGACTGTCAGTGAAGAGATTTAGACACTGAGAGAGATGTCGACTCATGTCTGGCTGTAGCAAGATGGACACAGGAGTTGTAGTGGGTGTCACTGCTGCAGACAGAGCAGTGTGGGGGGCATCTCCAGCCTGGGACTCATCTCTGTGCAGTGCAGCCAGGCTTTTGTATCAAAAAAGTGATGTATTCCCCAAAACAGGAAGAAGAGAAAGAAAACAGATCTGCCAAGATAATGTGATGTCTTCCAGGGGGGAAGGAAAGCTCATACATGAAAAACAGGTATTGGGGGCATATGTATGCATGGTGAGGGGTGTTAGGAGCATCGAAAAATAATTATGATTTTGGTACCGGACAACCTCTTTAATTTGTGGGAAGATCCATTGGCTAGGTGCTGGAATTTTGAACACATAACTACTTCCGGCATGGCCAAACTGCAGACCTCAAGATGTTTGAAAAAATTAAACAACCCAGATGGGCGTACGGCCTGTACGGCCTCCAGCTATCATCCTACAGCAGGGCATGAAGGGAATTTTCAGGGTTAAACAGCTTAAGGGCCGCAGTTTGGGGATGACATATGTATTTAATGGCATGAACCTACATTTCCCTCAAAGACAATTACCACAGAAATATATTGGCCAAAGGCAGGATAAATGAAACAATAGAATTATACGTACATCAAAAATTAAGGTGGAAAAACATAATGTATAGACATCACCACTGTCTCAACATATTATTGGTAGTACACCACCAAAAAAAAGGTTCCATAAAAAAAGAGGTATTGGTTTGTAAAAAAACACAAAAGGAAAAAGAATTTAAACTAAAAAATACTTTTGTGTTAATTACGTAAGCCCACAACCCACGTCAAGGGTCCTCATCACGTTGCGAGTCCCTAACTAAAAAACTAATTATGGTGGCAATTTAAAAAAAATAAAAAAAGGAGCAGCCATATCCTGGCCCCAAAAAATTCTAACAAATTATGGGCGTCGAGGAAGACAACTTTCCTGAAAAGGTATTGCAGCCTCCGGGGCAATAAAATAATTGGCAAACTGGTCCCGGACTCGAAGACCAGAATGGCCAGGCCTTCCCACTGGCATCCCACCACTGACATTAGAGTCCAAAAATGATGCATCGTCCTCTATGGGATCTATTGTGGCATCATAGATCCTACAAAAATTGTGGAGGACAACACACGCCTTTATAACAGACTGCACATTGGTGGAGGACAACTGAATACTTGACAAAAATACACGCCACCGGGACGAAAGAATCCCAAAGGCACATTCAACATAATGCCTGGCTTGCGAAAGGCGATAGTTAAAAATGCGCCTTCGGAAGTCTAACGACTGCCGTGCAAAAGGCCGCAAAACGTTCGATGTAAGGGCAAAGCCCTCATCAGCTACAACTACAAAAGGGGCAGGGGGCCAGAAGAACCAGGAAGCACACATGGTGCAGGGAGGGCTAACTCGTTATCAAGAAGACGCCGATCCACACGGGATGCCCGAAATACGCGAGCATCGGATGCACTCCCATAGGCACCAATGTCTACAAATACAAAACAGTAGTTACTGTCTACTAACGCCAACAGAACTACCGAAAAAAAACTTTTGTAGTTGTAGAAACGGGACCCTGGGTTTGGCGGCTTCTTGATGCGCACATGTTTCCCATCTAAGGCCGCTATACAATTTGGAAACTGTGCATTTTCCCAAAAATCTTTTGCTATCTGTAGCCACATGTCAGTAGATGGCTGTGGCATAACCAAGGACTTGATACGGGCCCAGATTACATCACAGGTTTCCCAAACAATGCCAGCAATAGTGGAAGTGCCAAGTAAAAAGAAAAAATGAAGAGAGGCAAAGGAGTTTCCAGTTGCAAGATACCTAGAAAAGAAACAAAAAAATACAAAAAAAATATATAAAAAAACCAAGGACAGACTGTAAACCAAAAAAAACTTACCGAAGCGTCACAAGAAGCCGCTCCTCTGCACATATGCAATGCCTCATACTTGTATCAAGCAAAGTTAAATCAGGGCGAACAAACTCAAGAAGACGGTCAAAAGAACTTAGTGAAAGTCTACAAAAGGCAACAAACTTCACAGGATAGCGGCGCAGGTCCCCATACAGCAGACGGAAATGTCCTTTATTTGGCCACAGAGACACAATAGGATGTATCCATATCCTCTTACGCCTCCTCGGATCTTCCTCCAACATAAAACGCGGCTCACCAAAACGCCTTGAAATAAGCCACAAAAGAGAAAGCTCACCAAAAGACAGCACAGACATTTTGCAGAAGACACTCCAAACTCCTCTACACTCAATAACAAAAACCATCTAAAAAACCCACACTACACACAGGTGAACAAGATTTAAATAGAGCCTACATGATCAGGTGGAAAAAATAAGGCCATTAAACACACATTCAGATCCGTGAAACACAGAACGCACACGTATTGGACAACACGGACTCATGGATGAAACACGGATTTGTCACGGGAAGAAAAACGTATGGAACACGGTCCGTGATACCACGGATCAAAAACGGACACGGACGTGTGAATAAGGCATTAGGCTATTTTCACATATGTGATGGTGATCCTGCATGCTGTTCTGCAATTTAGGTCCTGCCAATTCCCGGCGTTCTCCCGATTGTGTCAGGCAAATGCACTAGTGTGAAAGAAAGTACCCTTAGATGTATGCCCCTTCATAGATAGCGATTCCTCCTCCTACATACAGACTCAAAGACATACTCATGCTGCAGCTAATGTGAGTGGGCGATGTCAAAAATATTCCTATGTTAACGATATTAAGAAATGTATTGCGATATTGATATATATTGCGATAAATACCCATTTAGAACAAAAAAAATGGCCCTCCTCTCACCCATAATATCTTCGTATTAGTATACAGTGTTAGTATTAAAACCGGTCAGTCATCATAACTAGAGATGAACGAACATGCTCGTCCGAGCATTAGGGTATTCGCATATGCTCGATACTCGGAAGACCATATCGCGATTCTCGAGGAAATGGCAACTTCCTCTTCCTGCATGTTAGGCGCCTTTTCTCAGCCAATCAACATGCAGGAGAGTCTTTGGTACCTCCCAGAATCACATGGGGCCCCTACAAGTTGATAGCAGGGATTGGCTGGCCAGATCAGATGACCTGGGAATATAAGAATCTGGACCCGCGCTGCTGGCGTCAGACGCCGCCTGCATGAGGGATAGAGCTGCTGTCTGTCAGGGAGAGTGTTAGGGCCTGAATTTAGATGTTGGTTAGGCAGGAATCACCCACAAAGAACCCAACAGCACCTTTTTTTTTGGTCTCCTCCTGGCTGCTGGCTGGGACTTGTAGTACAGCTACCGCCATCTTGGCTGCACACTGTACACAGTGACTGGTGGCAGAAGGGACAGCACGTGGTCCACACAGACCCAAAAGAAATTGCCTAAAGTCCTCTCAGTACTCATTTTTGCTGCTGCTGCTGTACCTTGGCTTGTTGGGACCTATAGTGCAGTCTAGGGAATACGTTTTTTCTCTCATTTCTATACACTACAGTCCAGTGAACAATCATGTAGTGTACTGTACAGTAGCGTCAGTCTAGGGAAAACGTTTTTCTCTCATTTCTATACACTACAGTCCAGTGAACAATTATGTAGTGTACTGTACAATAGTGCAGTCTAGGGAATACGTTTTTCTCTCATTTCTATACACTACAGTCCAGTGAACAATTATGTAGTGTACTGTACAGTAGCGTTAGTCTAGGGAATATGTTTTTTCTCTCATTTCTAATCACTACAGACCAGTGAACAATTATGTAGTATGCTGTACAGTAGCGTCATTCTAGGGTATACGTTTTTTTATATATCCTACAGTGCAGTGAAAAATTGAGTGGTTTGCGGTGCAATAGCCGTCGTCTAAAGACTACGTTTTTCCTCTCAGTCATATATACTACAGTGCAGTGCGAAATTGTGTCGTGTACTGCACACTAGCCGGAGTGTAAAAAATATAGGTTTTTCCTCTCAGTTATATATTATACAGTGCAGTGCAAAATTCTGTTGAGTGCTGCACACTAGCCGGAGTGTAGAAAATATACGTTTTTCCTCTCAGTTATATATTATACAGTGCAGTGCAAAATTCTGTCGTGTGCTGCACACTAGCTGGAGTGTAGAAAATATACGTTTTTCCTCTCAGTCATATGTACTACAGTGCAGTGCAAAATTCTGTCATGTGCTGCACACTAGCCAGAGTGTAGAAAATATACGTTTTTCCTCTCAGTGATATATTATACAGTGTAGTGCAAAATTCAGTCGTGTGCTGCAGACTAGCCGGAGTGTAGAAAATATACGTTTTTTCTTTAAGTTATATATCTTACAGTGCAGTGAAAAATTGAGTGGTTTGCCGTGCAATAGGCTCCGTCTAAAGACTACGTTTTTCCTCTCAGTCATATATACTACAGTGCAGTGCGAAATTGTGTTGTGTGCTGCACACTAGCCGGAGTGTAGAAAATATACGTTTTTCCTCTCAGGTATATATTATACAGTGTAGTGCAAAATTCTGTCGTTTGCTGCACACTAGCCGGAGTGTAGAAAATATAAGTTTTTCCTCTCAGTTATACATTATACAGTGCAGTGCAAAATTCTGTTGTGTGCTGCACACTAGCCGGAGTTTAGAAAATATACGTTTTTCCTCTCAGTCATATATACTACAGTGCAGTGCAAAATTGTGTCGTGTGCTGCACACTAGCCGGAGTGTAGAAAATATACATGTGTTTGTATATTTTTTTTATATATCCTACAGTGCAGTGAATAATTTAGTGGTTTGCAGTGCAATAGCCGCCTTCTAAAGACTACGTTTTTCCTCTCTGTCATATATACTACAGTGCAGTACAAAATTCTGTTGTGCGCTGCACACTAGCTGTAATGTAGAAAATATATGTTTTTTTCTCTCAGTTATATATTATGCAGTGCAGTACAAAATTCTGTCGTGTGCTGCACACTAGCCGGAGTGTAGAAAATATACATTTTTCCTCTCAGTCATATATACTACAGTGCAGTGCAAAATTCTGTCGTTTGCTGCACACTTGCAGGAGTGTAGAAAATATGTTTTTTTTCTCTCAGTTATATATTATACAGTGCAGTACAAAATTCTGTTGTGTGCTGCACACTAGCCGGAGTGTAGAAAATATACGTTTTGTCTCTCAGTTATATATTATACAGTGCAGTGAAAATTTCTGTCGTGTGCTGCACACTAGCCGGAGTGTAGAAAATATACATTTTTCCTCTCAGTCATATATACTACAGTGCAGTGCAAAATTCTGTTGTGCGCTGCACACTAGCCGGAGTGTAGAAAATATGTTTTTTTCTCTCAGTTATATATTATGCAGTGCAGTACAAAATTCTGTTGTGTGCTGCACACCAGCCGTAGTGTAGAAAATATACGATTTGTCTCTCAGTTATATATTATACAGTGCAGTGAAAAATTCTGTCGTGTGCTGCACACTAGCCAGAGTGTAGAAAATATACGTTTTTTCTCTCAGTTGTCTATTATACAGTGCAGTGAAAAATTCTGTCGTGTGCTGCACACTAGCCAGAGTGTAGAAAATATACGTTTTTTCTCTTAGTTATATATTATTCAATGCAGTGAAAAATTCTGTCGTGTGATGCACACTAGCCGGAGTGTAAAAAATATACGTTTTTCCTCTTAGTCATATATACTACAGTGCAGTGCAAAATTCTGTCGAGTGCTGCAAACTAGCCGGAGTGTAGAAAATATACGTTTTTCCTCTCAGTTATATATTATACAGTGCAGTGCAAAATTCTGTCTGTGATGAACACTAGCCGGAGTGTAGAAAATATATGTTTTTCCTCTCAGTCATATATACTAAAGTGCAGTGCAAAATTCTGTCGTGTGCTGCACACTAGCCAGAGTGTAGAAAATATTTTTTCCTCTCC
>ONZH01015782.1:0-39630 GCA_900303285.1 Rhinella marina
ACGGACGTTGGTATGGTCAGCTAGGTACTCCCTCACCATCTTTCTGTACAGCTCCCCCCTACTCTGCCTAGACTGGGGACAGGTGACAGTGTCTTGCTGGGGTGACATAAAACTGGCAAAGGCCTTGGAGAGCGTTCCCCTGCCAGTGCTGGACAAGCTGCCTGCTCGGCTCCTCTCCCCCACTACTTAGCCCACAGAACCATGCCCTCTGCCGCTAGCGGCGTCAGATGGGAAGGATTGTTTCAGCTTGTGCACCAGGGCCTGTTGATATCTATTCACTCTCATACTCCTTTCCTCTGCAGGGATGAGAGTGGAAAGGTTCTGCTTGTACCGTGGGTCCAGGAGAGTGAACACACAGTAATCGGTGTTTGAAAAAATGCTTCTAACGCGAGGGTCACGGGATAGGCAGCCTAACATGAAGTCTGCCATGTGCGCCAGAGTCCCAACATGTAAGAATTCTCTCTCCTCTCTGGCCTGACTCTCCATTTCCTCCTCCTCCTCCTCCTCCTCCTTCAAGTCCTCCTCTTCAGCCCATACAAGCTCAAGAGTTAAGGACTGAGCACTGGTACCCTCTACTGTCTCGCCGACATTCTCCTCCTCTTCCTCCTCATCCTCATCCCCCTCCTCCGATACGCGCTGAGAAACAGACCGGAGGGTGCTGTGGCTATCAAGCGACGTATCTTCCTCCACCGTCTCTTGTGACAAGCGCAAAGCATCCGACTTCATGCTGAGCAGTGAGTTTTTCAACAGGCAAAGCAGCGGGATGGTGAGGCTGATAATGGCGGCATCGCCGCTGACCATCTGTGTTGACTCCTCAAAGTTGCTCAACACCTGGCAGATATCAGACATCCACGTCCACTCCTCATTGTAGACTTGAGGAATCTGACTGACCTGACTACCAGTTCTGGTGGAAGTTGACATCTGGCAGTCTACAATTGCTCTGCGCTGCTGGTAAACTCTGGATAACATGTTTAATGTCGAATTCCATCTCGTGGGCACGTTGCACAACAGTCTGTGAGCGGGCAGTTGTAGTCGGCGCTGCGCTGCCCTGAGAGTGGCAGCATCTGTGCTCGACTTGCGGAAATGCGCACAGATGCGGCGCACCTTGGTAAGAAAATCAGACAGATTGGGGTATGTCTTGAGGAACCGCTGAACTATTAGATTGAACACGTGGGCCATGCATGGCACATGTGTCAGTCTGCCGAGTTGCAGAGCCGCCACCAGGTTACGCCCGTTGTCACACACAACCATGCCCGGCTTGAGGTTCAGCGGTGCCAGCCACACATCGGTCTGCGCTGTGATGCCCTGTAACAGCTCTTGGGCGGTGTGCCTTTTGTCACCTAAGCTCAGCAGTTTGAGCACCGCCTGCTGGCGCTTACCCACGGCACTGCTGCTGCGCCTAGAGCTACCGACTGAAGGCGCCGTGCCCACGGATGGTAATTCGGAGGAGGAGGTGGAGGAGGCATAGTACGTCTGAGAGACCATGACCGAGGTAGGCCCCGCAATCCTCGGTGTGGGCAGTACATGAGCGGCCCCAGGGTCAGTCACGGTCCCAGCCTCCACCCAATTAACCCAATGTGCCGTCAGTGAGATATAGTGTCCCTGCCCAGCAGCACTTGTCCGTGGTTAGGTGGACCTTCTCAGAAACAGCATTGGTCAGGGCACGGATGATGTTCTCTGACACATGCTGGTGTAGGGCTGGGATGGCACATCGGGAAAAATAGTGGCGGCTGGGGATGGAATACTGAGGGGCAGCCACCGCCATGAGATTGCGAAAGGCCTCGGTCTCTACCAGCCTATAGGGCAGCATCTCCAGGCTAAGCAATTTGGAGATGTGGACGTTGAGGGCTAGGGCATGTGGGTGGGTGGAACTGTATTTTCTCTTGCGCTCCAGTGTCTGCTGTAAAGACAGCTGAACGCTGCGCTGGGACACATTGGTGGACACTGTGGAGGATCGTGGAGGCGAAGGTGTGGTTTTCCGGCGGGAGGCGCTCGTGCCGGGGTCCTGAGCAGGGGGTTGACTAGCAGAGGCAGCGAGTGACACAGGGGATGGAGCAGTGGTGTGACCCGCAGGAGGTGGTGAATGGCCTTGGTTCCATTGAGTGGGGTGTTTAACACTCATATGCCTGCGCATGCTGGTGGTGGTTAGGCTAGTAGTTATGGCACCCCTGCTGATCCTGGTGTGGCACAGGTTGCACACCACAGTCCGTCGGTCATCCTTACTATCTTTAAAGAACCTCCAGACTTGCGAACATCTAGGCCTCGCCACGGGAGCTTCACTACTTGAAACAGTTGCTGCTAATGCACCAGCTCTGGCCCTGCTTCTCCCTCTGGCCACACCACTGCCTCTTCCAACCTGTTCGGGTGCAGCACTCGCCTCCGCCTCAGAAGCACTGTCTTCACTCGGCTTATCAACCCAGCTTGGGTCAGTCAGTCTGTCAGTCTGACAACAACTTCACCACTGTCTGAGAACCGTGACTCCTCATCGTCCGACACCTCTTTACAAACTTCTTCCTCTAACTCAACATTGTCAACATCATCATCATCATCACCCACAGACTGCGACAGTTGGAAAACTTGGGCATCGGGAACGAGGTCAGCAGCAACCTGAGAAGTGGTTTGTGACTCTGGGAAGTTTCCAGAAAACAGTTCCTGAGAGTATGCCGGATCACATTCCAAATTTTCCTGGGAGGGGGCAGACTGGGGGGAAGGAGGTTGAGGTGGAGGAGCCAGAGGAGTGCTCCCTTGGGTAACTTGGGTGGACTGCGTGGAAGACTGACTGGTGGACAAATTACTTGAAGCATTGTCCGCAATCCACGACATCAGCTGTTCGCACTGTTGTGGTTTCACCAGTCCTCTACCACGTGTCCCTGTAAGTTGAGACATGAAGCTAGGGAGTGTAGCCCTGCGGCGTTCCCCTGCTCCCTCATCAGCAGGTACTGTCTCACCCTGCCCAGGACCACGGCCTCTGCCCCCTGCAGTAATTGAATGCCCACGCCATCGTCCTCGACCCTTAGCCCTGGGGTTCAACATTTTCTGTATATAAGTGTATTATACAAAAAATAAAAAATAAATGGGCCTGCTGTACTGAAACCCACAAACTTGTTCAGTCTGGTTGAATTAAGTGACGTAAAGAAAGTGTCACCTGGACAGAAAATACGGATTGTAGTGAGTGTACTGAACTGTGACACACAGAATGGTTCCACACTGCTGTGTGAAATGGATTTGTATCACTGAGCTAAAACAACAAAAAACTATTTTTTTTATATATTTTATTTTTTAGTTTTGTTTTTTTGGGAACGTGACGTGCAGAAACTATCGTAGAGCTAACTGACACCCTGCTGACGGTGGCTATTTTAACTGCGACCCAGACAAATGTCGCACAGAGATTTTTGGGATCAAGGTATATACGTGAGAGCAAAAGACCTGGTTGTATTAAGTGACGTACAGAAGGTGTCAACTGGATAGAAAATACGGATTGTAGTGCGTGCACTGAACTGTGACACACAGAATGGTTCCACGCAGCTGTGTGAAATGGATTTGTATCATTGAGCTAAAGCAACCAAAAAACTATTTTTTTTATATATTTTTTTTTTAGTTTTGTTTTTTGGGAACGTGACGCGCAGAAACTATCGTAGAGCTAACTGACACCCTTCTGACGGTGGCTATTTTGACTGCGACCCAGACAAATGTCGCACAGAGATTTTTGGGATCAAGGTATATACATGAGAGTAAAAGACCTGGTTGTATTAAGTGACGTACAGAAAGTGTCACCTGGACAGAAAATACGGATTGTAGTGAGTGTACTGAACTGTGACACACAGAATGGTTCCACGCAGCTGTGTGAAATGGATTTGTATCACTGAGCTAAAACAACAAAAAAACAATTTATTTATATATATATTTTTTTAGTTTTGTTTTTTTGGGAACGTGACGTGCAGAAACTATCGTAGAGCTAACTGACACCCTGCTGACGGTGGCTATTTTGACTGCGACCCAGACTAATGTCGCACAGAGATTTTTGGGATCAAGGTATATACGTGAGAGCAAATGACCTGGTTGTATTAAGTGACGTACAGAAGGTGTCACCTGGACAGAAAATACGGATTGTAGTGAGTGTACTGAACGGTGACACACAGAATGGTTCCACGCAGCTGTGTGAAATGGATTTGTATCACTGAGTTAAAACAACAAAAAAACTATTTTTTTATATATTTTTTTTTTAGTTTTGTTTTTTTGGGAACGTGACGTGCAGAACCTATCGTAGAGCTAACTGACACCCTGCTGACCTGTGGCTATTTTGACTGCGACCCAGACAAATGTCGCACAGAGATTTTTGGGATCAAGGTATATACGTGAGAGCAAAAGACCTGGTTGTATTAAGTGATGTAAAGAAAGTGTCACCTGGACAGAAAATACGGATTGTAGTGAGTGTACTGAACTGTGACACACAGAATGGTTCCACACAGCTGTGTGAAATGGATTTGTATCACTGAGCTAAAACAACCAAAAACTATTTTTTTAATATATATATTTTTTTAGTTTTGCTTTTTGGGAACGTGACGTGCAGAAACTATCGTAGAGCTAACTGACACCCTGCTGAATGTGGCTATTTTGACTGCGACCCAGACAAATATTGCACAGAGATTTTTGGGATCAAGGTATATACGTGAGAGCAAAAGACCTGGTTGTATTAAGTGACGTACAGAAAGTGTCACCTGGACATAAAATATGGATTGTATTGAGTGTACTGAACTGTGACACAAAGAATGGTTCCACTCAGCTGTGTGAAATGGATTTGTATCACTGAGCTAAAACAACCAAAAAACTATTTTTTTTTATATATTTGTTTTTTAGTTTTGTTTTTTTTGGAACGTGACATGCAGAAACTATCGTAGAGCTAACTGACACCCTGCTGACAGTGGCTATTTTGACTATGACCCAGACAAATGTCGCACAGAGATTTTTGGGATCAAGGTATATACGTGAGAGCAAAAGACCTGATTGTATTAAGTGACGTACAGAAAGTGTCACCTGGACAGAAAATATGGATTGTAGTGAGTGTACTGAACTGTGACACACAGAATGATTCCACGCAGTTGTGTGAAATGGATTTGTATCACTGAGCTAAAACAACCCAAAAACTATTTTTTTTATATATATATTTTTTTAGTTTTGTTTTTTTTTGGAACGTGACGTGCAGAAACTATCGTAGAGCTAACTGACACCCTGCTGACCTGTGGCTATTTTGACTGCGACCCAGACAAATGTCGCACAGAGATTTTTGGGATCAAGGTATATACGTGAGAGCAAAAGACCTGGTTGTATTAAGTGATGTAAAGAAAGTGTCACCTGGACAGAAAATACGGATTGTAGTGAGTGTACTGAACTGTGACACACAGAATGGTTCCACACAGCTGTGTGAAATGGATTTGTATCACTGAGCTAAAACAACCAAAAACTATTTTTTTAATATATATATTTTTTTAGTTTTGCTTTTTGGGAACGTGACGTGCAGAAACTATCGTAGAGCTAACTGACACTCTGCTGACGGTGGCTATTTTGACTACGACCCAGACAAATGTCGCACAGAGATTTTTGGGATCAAGGTATATACGTGAGAGCAAAAGACCTGGTTGTATTAAGTGATGTAAAGAAAGTGTCACCTAGACAGAAAACACGGATTGTAGTGAGTGTACTGAACTGTGACACACAGAATGGTTCCACGCAGCTGTGTGAAATGGATTTGTTTCACTGAGCTAAAACAACCAAAAAACAATTTTTTTTATATATTTTTTTTTTAGTTTTGTTTTTTTGGGAACGTGACGTGCAGAAACTATCGTAGAGCTAACTGACACCCTTCTGACGGTGGCTATTTTGACTGCGACCCAGACAAATGTCGCACAGAGATTTTTGGGATCAAGGTATATATGTGAGAGAAAAAGACCTGGTTGTATTAAGTGACGTACAGAAAGTGTCACCTGGACAGAAAATACGGATTGTAGTGAGTGTACTGAACTGTGACACACAGAATGGTTCCACGCAGCTGTGTGAAATGGATTTGTATCACTGAGCTAAAACAATTAAAAAACTATTTTTTTTCATATTATTTTTTTTAGTTTTGTTTTTTTTGGAACGTGACGTGCAGAAACTATCGTAGAGCTAACTGACACCCTGCTGACGGTGGCTATTTTGACTGCGACCCAGACAAATGTCGCACAGAGATTTTTGGGATCAAGGTATATACGTGAGAGCAAAAGACCTGGTTGTATTAAGTGACGTACAGAAAGTGTCACCTGGACAGAAAATACGGATTGTAGTGAGTTTACTGAACTATGACACACAGAATGGTTCCACGCAGCTGTGTGAAATGGATTTGTATCACTGAGCTAAAACAACCAAAAAACAATTTTTTTTATATATATATTTTTTTTTAAGTTTAGTTTTTTTTGGAATGTGACGTGCAGAAACTATCGTAGAGCTAACTGACACCCTGCTGACGGTGGCTATTTTGACTGCGACCCAGACAAATGTCACACAGAGATTTTTGGGATCAAGGTATATACGTGAGAGCAAAAGACCTGGTGACGTACAGAAAGTGTCACCTGGACAGAAAATACGGATTGTAGTGAGTTTACTGAACTGTGACTCACAGAATGGTTCCACACTGCTGTGTGAAATGGATTTGTATCACTGAGATATAACAATAAAAAAAAAAGGGTTTATATATGGCGATAGCTACACTACTAGTGCCAGCCAGCCAGCCAGCCAGCCAAGCCAGGAGACAAAAAAAATTTCTTGTAGCCCTTAGAAGGGCTGTTGGGTTCTTTGTGGGTGATTCCTGCCTAACAGAGAACTAAATGCAGGCCCTAACACTCTCCCTGAAACGCAGCAGCTCTATCCCTAACGACATCCATACAGCATCTGAGCCAAGCACCGTGGCCAGTCACTAGTATATTCCAGGGTCACCTGATCAGGCCAGCCAACCTCTGCTATTGACATGTAAGGGCCCCACGTGATGCTGGGTGTACCGCAGAGTCTCCTGGCTTGTGATTGGCTGAGTTTATAGGCGCCAAAAATGCACGATACGGAAGTTGCCATTTCCTCGAGCATGGCGAGATACTCGTCCGAGCAGCGAGCACTTACGAGTACCGTAATACTCAAACGAGCACCAAGCTCGGACGAGTATGCTCGCTCATCTCTATTTAAGACCCTTTAATAACTGCCATAAAAAGTTGTATTGGTGTTGACTAATGGGTTGAAGCGATTTTAATGGATAAGAACAAACATGGTTGCTGTCCTCTAACACTTTTCTACATTATCAGTCTGATATTGCAGTTCAGTACAATTCACTTCAATAGACTTGGTGGCACTGTTTTATATATTCACTAGCAGAAGGTTCCGGCTTCGCATGGGTATATTTCATCTATTTCATTTAATGTTTCTGTGTGTCTTTGCAGACAGAAAGTCAATGCAGCTGACAGAAGTCTATTTTTACCTTCATTTTTTTCAATCCCCACTGGCTGTGGAGTGGGAGGGAGCATGACCGGACCGGGTCGGGGGCATGGTTTAGTTGGACTTTGGGGGAAGGGGGGGTGCTTTTAAGTCCTTCTTTTCAGGGTGACCTGAATTACTTGTCAATGCCATGGTAATTTATGCGGAAACACAGTGGGCAGCAATGGAAGAAAACATCGCTTCGCATGGGTATATTTAATCTATTTCATTTAATGTTTCCTCCCTCCCACCCCTGCAGCTGACAGAAGTTGATTTTTACCTTCAATTTTTGAATCCTCGGTGGCTGCGGAGTGGGAGGGGGTGTGGCCTGACCGAGTCGGGGGCATGACTTAGCGAGACCTGGGGCGGGGTGTTTAAGTCCTTCTTTTGAGTGTGGCCTGAATTACAGGTCGATGCCATGGTAATTTATGAGGACACGCAATGGGTAGCAGTGGAAGAAAACATCTTTTATTACTACTGAACGGTCATAGTCTAATATTAGTCTATTTCATCTAATGTTTCTGTGTGTCGTTGCAGAGAGAAGGTCAATGCAGCTAACATAAGTTGATTTTTACCTTCATTTCATCAATCCCCATTGGCTGTGGAATAGGAGGGGGCATGACCTGACCGGTGGCATGGTTTAGCGGGACCTTGGGGGGGGTTGCTTTTAAGTCCTTCTATTGAGGGTGGCCCGAATTACAGGTTGATACCCTGGTAATTTATGAGGACACGCAATGGGTAGCAGTGGAAGAATCATCTTTTATTACTACTGAACAGTCGTAGTCTAATATTAGTCTATTTCATCTAATGTTTCTGTGTGTCGCTGCAGAGTTAAATTTACCCTCCCATCCCTGCAGCTGACAGAAGTTGATTTTACCTTCATTTTTTCAATCCCCATTGGCTATGGAGTGGGAGGGGGCGTGGCCTGACAGAGTCAGGGGCGTGGCTTAGTGAGACCTGTGGCGGGGGCTTTAAGTCCTTCTTTTGAGGGTGGCGTGAATTACATGTCGATGCCATGGTAATTTATGAGGACACGCAAAGGGTAGCAGTGGAAGAAAACATCGCTTTGCACAGGTGTATTTAATCTATTTAATTTAATGTTTCTGTGTGTCGTTGCAGAAAGAAAGTCAACCTCCCACCAATGCCTGCAGCTGACAGAATTTGATTTTTATTTTTTCAATCCCTGTTGACTGCAGAGTGGGAGGGGGCGTAGCCTGACTGAGTCGGGGGCGTAACTTAGCGAGACCTGGGGCGGGGGTTTTAAGTACTTCTTTTAATGGTGGCCTAAATTACAGGTCGATGCCATGGTAATTTATGAGGGCACGTAATGGGTAGCAGTGGAAGAAAACATCTTTTATTACTACTAAACGGTCTTAGTCTAAAATTAGTCTAAAGCATAAGTTATATTTATGGTAACTTGAATACCCCATTAACAGTGTCATCCACAGCGCTCTACCCCTTTAAAGCAGTGAATAGAAATGGCTGTGTTGTTACCTGAGCTCCTCAGCTTGCTGCTAATTACCTGGATGTGTTGTTATGGAAACCTGCCCTCCCTGTGTGTATCTGTGCAGAGAATGGCAGTTGGGGTTTAAAACCAAAGCTGCCAGGCTAATATTTGCAAATGCAGGTCATATTTTGGGAATATCTCAGGAACGGTACGTCCTAGAGAACTGAGACCTGGTCTAAATACTTCCCGGACACCTGATGTACCTGTGTGCCGAATTTGGTAAAAATCGGTCCAGTAGTTTGGTCGCGCATAGAGAACAGACAGACAGACAGAAACTCATTTTTATAATATTAAGAGATAAAGCAGTCATGTTTTTCTAAACTTGTATAACTCCTCTATCCATGAAAAAGTCTAGCCAATTTGCCTATTGTTATGAACTCAAAGTCCATAGGGTACGAAGTTATAAACTTCCTTAGTAAAGCTTTAGAGTTTAGACCAGTAATTGCTCATGGCAGGCAAATTTATTGTCAGTTTGTAGAGGAAACTGTTCCATTATTTAATCAAAAAGGGTTGGATGGGGTAAACCTTAGCAAATGTTCATGAGAAGCTATTTTGATTAAGACATAGAAAATTCTTGAGGATCACAATATACTTTTAATAAAGCTAGTAGATAAGTAGTTCAAGATGTAGTTGATGATATCATTTTATTATATGGGAAAATACATATATCAAATCATCATTTTGTGTACCCCATTTTTAGCAAATGTCACCACAAAATAAATTAATTAATTTTAGTTTTATATGAGGCTAGAAATACTATAAGGCATTCATACAGTACAACTGCATTACAGCTAGAGAAATTGTCATCTTGCTGTTTTAATGGGAGCCATAATGAAAATAGCTAGAGCAAGTAGAAAATAATTATTCAGAATCATTAGTAATTTTAGCATAATTTGGAATTATCTCCACATAATTCCTCTTTGATTTATAAGGATCACACTTTTCCAAACCCACTGTCTATTGCTCATGGACAAACATTTAAAGAATTGTATTATAACAAATGCATTCAAATTAATGCTCTAACAGAAGACCAGCTAAAGACATTCAGAAAAAAAGGTTCCCATTTGCAAAATATGCCAATACCATATGATAATGGAATTGACCTAGATAGTACCTAATAGTGAATGCAAAAGAACATACTCAACTTTTGTACCCACTTTTAATTGCTATCCACAAAGGTCAATTCTATTAACTGGAGGCATTGACAGTATGTATATCTAACTTCTTTGCCTCAGCACATAATGTATTTTTCTAAACATGCTGCATTGATATTTTTATTGAACTGAAACAAATGGTAATGGGCTTGGTAACGTGGCATTTGCAAAATAAGGAATCACTATGTTTGAGAGAACATGCTTGCCTTTATATTCACCGCATACTGAAATGAAATGTACACATAATAACATTTTTATTATTATTATTTTATTATTGTTAAAGCAACTTGCAGTTATTGTTGTATAGGTTGTACATGTTCATAAAGTCTCATGCTTTTAATTACCCGGATAAATACAATAATTTATGATAGGTGAAAGATAAGGCTACATTCACATGATTGGGGTTTTTATTTAAAGGCCATCACACAACTATTTTAAAAATAATGGTAGTCTATGGGGTTATTGACATGGCCGTTTTTTGACAGCCCATGAATAACGGGCTTAAAAAAAAAAAAGGACAAAAAAAATTGCCATCAAAAACTGACCATTTTAAACTGACCATTCAAAATATGAGAATATTAATTTTCTAAGTAACTGGTTAACTCTACTAAAATGTTCTATTCTCAATTTAATGTTCTGGCTCTCAGATACTTCTTTTGTCTTTAAAATTGGGCGTTTTGCTTCTTGAAAAATGCTATTTTTATGTAGACGTGAATGCAACTTTGTTACACTTCACCTTTCTTTGTGTGAATTTGGGTTTATTCTTTGAGCCTCACAGCACTCTGCAGCACTGTTAGCGTTAGCTCATAAATAGCTCATATGTAATAATTAGCAATACATTTACTGTAGTAAAATTACTGTAGTAGTTGTATGTACCAGTTTTCAATCAGCACTACATCATTAGCATCATCAATATCTTTTTTTATAAGTAGGGTCCTTAGATTGAAATAGAATCACTACAGTATGCCAAACATGTAGTAAATGATTAAAACTTCTAACCTGTTGTATATTCTTTTAAAAGTAAAGATGCAATAAGCTATAAATTTAATAAATTAATTAAACAATTTTTAAAAAATATGTAACATTAAAAATTGTAATATTTCTACTGACTCTAACTTCATCCAAAATGGATTTCGACAAGAAGACCAACTCCTTGGCCCTGCATATAATTTCAATGACTTGTGATTAACTCTGCTTTGGCCCTACTAGAGATTTACTTTATATTCTTAGTAGTCAACACCAGTTATTTCCCAAACTGCAA
The DNA here is from genome assembly GCA_900303285.1 of Rhinella marina. Lineage (NCBI taxonomy): Eukaryota > Metazoa > Chordata > Amphibia > Anura > Bufonidae > Rhinella > Rhinella marina. Next base: position 11,417 of record ONZH01015782.1, read on the forward strand.
TGGACTTGCCTTCCCATCTCCCCCAACATTCACCCTCGCCCACATATGGTATCTTACAGTTTTTATCTTTTATATATCACTTAAAATGCTATGAAAGTTAATATGTTTAAAGCCATAGACACTTCTTTTTGAAAGTTCCTATTTGCATTCATATATGCTAACAATTAGACAAGTCAACTTTGGTTTAAAAATAGAATGTAGTAAATTTTGGTTATTGAACGCTTGATTAATTGACATACAATTCCTCTGTATGATATGGAGCATACATTCAGTGATTCTTTGCTTGTTAAAAAAAAACTTGGAAAAGATGAAATTTAAAATAAATTTGCCACAAGTGAAAATGTGAGAGTGCTTTTAAATAAAAACTTATATACTTATAATAACTTATAAACTTAAAATAATAAAAATTACAGATGAAAAAAAAAGAAGATATGTCCCCATACCGAGGACCGTTCTGGGTAGGAGCGATAGGTTAGCTGAGAGGCTTACTTCTAGAAGTTGTACAAGAAGTCTTGTTGGCAGGTAAAGTGACTTTGAGCTTGCAGCGCATCCCGATCGGTTCCCAGACAGGTCGACATACAGCACAGTAGATGAGAGAATAAGGCTACTTTCACACTAGCATTTCTAGTTTCCGGTATTGAGATCTGTCATAGGAAAAAAAACACTTCCGCTTTGTCTCCATTCATTATCAATGGGGACAAAACGTAACTGAACAAAACGGAGTGCACCAAAATGCATTCCGTTACATTTGGTTGCGTTCTCATACCTGCATGCTGCAGTTTTCTTTCTATCATTGGATGCAGAGCAAGACTGATCCGTCATGACCCACAATCCGTGATGATCTGTCAATGGGAACGGATCCATTTAACTCAGACACTATCTGACACAATAGAAAATGGATCTGTCCCCCACTGACTTTCAATGGAGTTCATGACGGATCCGTCTTGGCTATGTTAAAGATAATACAAGCATATTAGAGATGAGCGAACGTGCTCGTAACGAGCACTGTAGCGCTCGGCTCCCCTGCGCTCGCATGGGCGCAGGCATCCGGATCCGTCGGGTGAGGAGGACGGATCCGGATGCCTGCGCCCATGCGAGCGCAGGGGAGCCGAGCGCTACAGTGCTCGTTACGAGCACATTCGCTCATCTCTAAAGCATATCCATTCATAATGGATGCAGATGGTTGTATTATCAGTAACGGAAGCGTTTTTGCTGAACCCTGCCGAATCCAGCAAAAACGCTAGTTTGAAAGTAGCCTAAACAAAGTCCACATGCTATTCTTCACAAGGTAAGTATAAGTTTATTAGGATGTTTTTGATAACGTGTTTCGGAGCCAGACAGGCTCCTTCTTCAGATCACATCCCTAAGGGGATTCTAATTCAGATTATGTTAAAAAATATAAATACATAAAAGACAAAATAGCACATGCTGGTGTGTTAGCCTGTGCAGTGAAATGTCAGGCTTCCAGATGAAACCTGATAGTTCCTGTTGACTGCTTTTTTATTCCATCAGCTATTTCCAACTACAGTATAATAGCTGAAAATATATAATTTCTTTGTGGTATGCATGTTTAATTATGCATATACCTTACAATCAATCAGTTTGATTAGACTAAGAAATTGCTTGTCAAGCATATAGACGGTGGTTGAATGGATTTGTTTGGCGGTCCAAAATGAAATGAATGGGTACACTTTAGGTACCCAATAGAGATAGGTTTGGGAGGAGAGGATTTTGGTGTGGAAGGAGAAATGATTATTAATATTTATATTGTTACATTTAGAGGAAAGACTAGAAAGACTGAGCCCAACAATCAGCTGACAGTCTCAGGATCAGCCTTAGTCCCTTAGGAAGCATCTTGTTAACCCCATCTATGAAAGCAACAGAGAGCAATGGGGAGGGGCAAAACTGTTATATGAATAACGTAGAGGCAAAAAATGGTCTAACTGGTAATATCATCGCTCTGCCAACAGTTTCAATGTGTCTAGACAGTTTCCAAATTTATAGTGCACCCTACTTTCTTTAATGGGGTATGTCTGGTCTAGCTCAAAGTACTGGCATTTTTTTAGACAAGTAAAAAGGGCAGTGTAAACCCCTAGCCTTCCCCTAAAATTGTTTATATTACACTATACTGTATGCAATAGGGGTTTTTTTTAGAAATGAAATTATTTAGGTCACATTGGGTTCTTTTACAACAGATTGCTACTCCTAAAATTTATGTCTAGTTTTAATTAATTTTCAGCAATTTAATCAATTGTATTTATTCACTGCATGTTTTTGGATGAGAAAATAGTCATTCTGTAGCACACTGAGCTGAATTCAAGCGGTAACTATTAGAATGTTAAGAGGTACTTACAGTATTTCACTGTCCTTGCAGGTAGAGCAGTCTGAGGCCTCTTTCACACAAGCAAGATTTCTGTCAGGGTACGATGTGTGAAGCAAATACATAGCATCCGAAAGAAAACCTGACCCATTCATTTTAATGGGTCTGTGCATACGTTTTTCATACATCATTACCGCGTTCCGGAAAAATCGCAGCATGTTCTATGTTCTGTGTTTTTCACTCAGTCCTGGCCCCATGGAAGTGAAGGAGCTTCAGTGAGAAACGGATTGCATCTGGATGCAATGCGTTTTTCACTGATGGTTTCTAGGAGATGTAGATTGTTATTCTTTAGTTTTTTTTCCACATGCGTGAAAAACGCATCAAAACCTGATTGTACCCTCTTGAAAAAACTGAAACACTGAACACAATCCCAGACAAAACTGACTGAACTTGCGTCCAAAACCACAAGTTTTTTCCTGAACAGACCCTGAGAGAATGCACAACGCTTGTGTGAAAGAGGCCTGAGAGTGGTCTGGCAATAATGTTTATTTGCCATTTGGCAACTGGCATGAGCATACAGTTAGGGCCAGAAATATTTGGACAGTGACACAAGTTTTGTTATTTTAGCTGTTTACTAAAACATGTTCAGAAATACAATTATATATATAATATGGGCTGAAAGTGCACACTCCCAGCTGCAATATGAGAGTTTCCACATCCAAATCAGAGAAAGGGTTTAGGAATCATAGCTCTGTAATGCATAGCCTCCTCTTTTTCAAGGGACCAAAAGTAATTGGACAATGGACTCTAAGGGCTGCAATTAACTCTGAAGGCGTCTCCCTCGTAAACCTGTAATCAATGAAGTAGTTAAAAGGTCTGGGGTTGATTCCAGGTGTGTGGTTTTGCATTTGGAAGCTGTTGCTGTGACCAGACAACATGCGGTCAAAGGAACTCTCAATTGAGGTGAAGCAGAACATCCTGAGGCTGAAAAAAAAGAAAAAATCCATCAGAGAGATAGCAGACATGCTTGGAGTAGCAAAATCAACAGTCCGGGTACATTCTGAGAAAAAAGGAATTGACTGGTGAGCTTGGGAACTCAAAAAGGCCTGGGCGTCCACGGATGACAACAGTGGTGGATGATCGCCGCATACTTTCTTTGGTGAAGAAGAACCCGTTCACAACATCAACTGAAGTCCAGAACACTCTCAGTGAAGTAGGTGTATCTGTCTCTAAGTCAACAGTAAAGAGAAGACTCCATGAAAGTAAATACAAAGGGTTCACATCTAGATGCAAACCCATTCATCAATTCCAAAAATAGACAGGCCAGAGTTAAATTTGCTGAAAAACACCTCAAGAAGCCAGCTCAGTTCTGGAAAAGTATTCTATGGACAGATAAGACAAAGATCAACCTGTACCAGAATGATGGGAAGAAAAAAGTTTGGAGAAGAAAGGGAACGGCACATGATCCAAGGCACACCACATCCTCTGTAAAACATGGTGGAGGCAACATGATGGCATGGGCATGCATGGCTTTCAATGGCACTGGGTCACTTGTGTTTATTGATGACATAACAGCAGACAAGAGTAGCCGGATGAATTCTGAAGTGTACCGGGATATACTTTCAGCCCAGATTCAGCCAAATGCTGCCAAGTTGATTGGACGGCGCTTCATAGTACAGATGGACAATGACCCCAAGCATACAGCCAAAGCTACCCAGGAGTTCATGAGTGCAAAAAAGTGGAACATTCTGCAATGGCCAAGTCAATCACAAGATCTTAACCCAATTGAGCATGCATTTCACTTGCTCAAATCCAGACTTAAGACGGAAAGACCCACAAACAAGCAAGACCTGAAGGCTGCGGCTGTAAAGGCCTGGCAAAGCATTAAGAAGGAGGAAACCCAGCGTTTGGTGATGTCCATGGGTTCCAGACTTAAGGCAGTGATTGCCTCCAAAGGATTCGCAACAAAATATTGAAAATAAAAATATTTTGTTTGGGTTATGTTTATTTATCCAATTACTTTTGAGCTCCTAAAATGTGGAGTGTTTGTAAAGAAATGTGTACAATTCCTACATTTTCTATCAGATATTTTTGTTCAACCCTTCAAATTAAACGTTACAATCTGCACTTGAATTCTGTTGTAGAGGTTTCATTTCAAATCCAATGTGGTGGCATGCAGAGCCCAACTCGCGAAAATTGTGTCACTGTCCAAATATTTCTGGCCCTAACTGTATGTATGATAACTTTGAGCTAGGTTAACAAAATTACTTTGAACAGCATTTATTTCAAAAGCTGTGGGAACTTTCTGGCCATAAGCTGTCAAACAAATCTTGCTTTTTGAGGAACATGACATGAATTTTCAGAAATATAATAGTGATCCTGACTAGAGATGAGTGAATCCTAAAAGATTTGGGGATTCGGTATTCGGCCTGAATCCCACCGCGGGATTCGTGGATTCGGGCCGAATCACAAATCCCATTAAAGTCTATGGGAGACCCGAATCTTTTTGCAGGGGCCAAAGGTTCTGCACAGTCAAGTTTGCCCCAACATGTGAAAACCTCAGAAAATGATGGAAACACCTTGGAAATGCATAGGAAACATCAGGGGCAGCATGTAGGGACGCCTCTGAGGCTCCCTAAGGGCTCATTCAGACGTCCGTTTGGTGTTGTCCGTGTTTTGCGGATCCGCAAAACACGGACAGCGGCCCATGTGCAGTCCGCAATTTGTGGAACGCACATGATAGAAATGCCTTTTCCTGTCCGTGGATCCGGACAAGAATAGGACATGTTCTATTTTTTCCGGACCCACGGAACGGAAGTGCAGATGCGGACGGCACACAGTGTGCCGTCCGCATCTTTTGCGGCCCCATTGACTGTGAATGGGTCTGCACCTGGTCCGCACCCGGTCCTCAAATTGCGGATCGGATGCGGACGATTTTTGCGGACGTGTGAATGAGGCCTGAGGCTGATGCTGCAGGTCCCTACCTTATGTAAATTTAGGTCACATGCCACTGCCAGCCAATCACTGCTGGGGAGGTATAGGGGCTGTTACATCACAGCAGGCGTTCCCACAGGCTTCCCTTTGATGCTGATTGGCTGAAAAAAACGGGCATTTCAAATTGGCAGTGACTCACGAATCTTCACGAATCCACGCTGCCTCGGGATGCCGAGCCGAGCCGAAGCGGGCAAGATTTGTGCGAATCCCGAATCTTGCCGCTCCGGCTCGCTCATCACTAATCCTGACCCTTTAACAACCAATGATGGCTATTAGAGATGAGTGAATAAATTCTTTAGGATCAAAATTCTACCCAAATTTTCCCAAAATTTGGATTTTATAAAAAAAGAATTTCATTTAATTTCATTTGGGAAAACATTTACAGAGGAGAGAAGACAGAGAAAGTTACACTTGGTAAATAAGTAGGATAAGTAGGCACACTCTATTTGGGACTAATTGGATTGTTGGATTGTTTATTATGGGTAAATTTTAAAATAAACTAAAATAAAAAAATATTCTAAAATAAAAAATATTAACTCATATCCGGCTCTTGATGAGTAAAACAATAAAAAACAGTATAAAACAATATAAAAAATGACGAAGCTACAAAGGATAAAGGTATTGGAACATTCAGAAGTATCTTAGTCCGCTGTATGTATATAAAAACATCTTAGTCCACTGTATATGTATCAACAGATATGTGTTAGTCCACTGTAATATATTGGGCTCCTCCTTTCTTATATATGGATGTTTCGGTGCCTATAGCAATAAATTATGGCAACAAACTATAGGCATAGTCCAAATCTCCTTCTATAACAGGCACTTTCTTTCATAAAAACAGGCACTTTCTTTCATAAAAACGTTTTCTTTCAATAAAAAGCGCATATTTAACAATGTCAGGAGGTCATATAAATGCCCATTTATAGTTCAGTAATTATGAATGCAAACTTAATTATAAGTTAGATACTGGTTGCAGTACTGTATGTTACCACTCCTGGACTGTATCGAGTTCCATTTCAGTAGCTTGATGTACTCCTCATGATATGCGGCTGCAGCGCGATGTCCTCCTGGGAGCGCGCGGCTACACAGCGCGCCCTTTTGACAGTGTCCCAAGTGGCGTCCCGAGTGGTGCGCTTGTATTGCTGAATGCCTGTAAGGTGAAGCGAATATCCTTTGTACTGTCTTCCTGTGGGTATCTTTTAACAATCCACTAGAAATAGTAGCAATTATTTTGAAGATTCAAATCAAAGTCTTTTGTGTCACTCCCTTGAGCCAGATTTTTGTACACTGCCTGATTATAAATACCAAACGGGTTTCAGGGTCCATACCCCTTCTTCAGTGGTCAGTGCTGTGTCCTTCTAAATCTGGTCTTTTTATAGTCCCATATAGGTGAATAATGAGAGGATCAATCAATGAATGATTGGCAGTGCCCCGATGGTATTGAGGAAATCTGGAGTGGAGTGTCATCTCTTAATAATATAAAAATGAATTTCTGTCTGTCTGTCTATCTGTCTGTTCTCTATGCGCGACCAAACTACTGGACCGATTTTCACCAAATTCGGCACACAGGTACATCAGGTGTCCGGGAAGGTTTTAGACCAGGTCTCATCTCTCTAGGACGTACCGTTCCCGAGATATTCCCAAAATATGATCTCCATTAGCCAACATTACAACTGGGAGCTTTGGTTTTAAACTCCAACTGCCATTCTCTGCAAAGCCACACAGGGAGGGCAGGTTTCCATAACAACCAGGTAATTATCAGCAGCTGAGGATCTCATCCATTTCTATTTACTGACACTGTTAAAGGTATTCAGGTTACCATAAATATAACTTATGTTTTTTTCTATTACTACAGTTCAGTAGTAATAAAAGATGTTTTCCTCCACTGCTGTCTATTGCGTGGGCTCATAAATAAGCATGGTATTGACCTTTAATTCAGGCCACCCTAAAAGAAGTACTTAAAACCCCCGCCCCAGGTCTCACTAAGCCACACCCCCAACTCTGTCAGGCCACACCCCCTTTCACTCCGCAGCCAACAGAGATTAAAAAAAAATAAAGGTAAAAATCAACTTCTGTCAGCTGCAGGGATGGGTGGGAGGTTGACTTTCTTTCTGCAACAACACACACAAACATTAAATAAAATAGATTAAATCCACCCATGCGAAGCGTCTTGTTAATCCACGCCCCCGACTCTGTCAGGTCACGCCCCCACCCACTCCGCAGCCAACGGGAATTGAAAAAATGAAGGTAAAAATAAACTTCTGTTTGCTGCAGGGGTGGGAGGGTGAATTTCTCTCTGCAACGACACACAAAAATTTTAGATGAAATAGACTAATTATAGACTACAACCGTTCGAAGCCTTTTGCTAAGCCACGCCCCGTCTCTGTCAGGCCACGCCCCCTCTCACTCCGCAGCCATTCTGCAACGACACACAGAAACATTAAATGAAATAGATTAAATGCACCTATGCGAAGCGGCTTTGCTAAGCCACGCCCCGACTCTGTAAGGCCACGCCCCCTCCCACTCCGCAGCCAACAGGGATTGAAAAAATAAAGGTAAAAATCAACTTCTGTCAGCTGCAGGGATGGGTGGGAGGTTGACTTTCTTTCTGCAACGACACACAGAAACATTAAATGAAATAGATTAAATACACCCATGTGAAGCGTCTTGCTAATCCACGCCCCCGACTCTGTCAGACCACGCCCCCTCTCACTCTGCAGCCATTCTGCAAAGACACACAGAAACATTAAATGAAATAGATTAAATCACCTATGCGAAGCGCTTTGTTAAGCCACGCCCCCAACTGTGTCAAGTCACGCCCCCTCCTACTCCGCAGCCAACAGGGATTGAAAAATGAAGGGAAAAATAAACTTCTGTCAGCTGCAGGGGTGGGAGGGTGAATTTCTCTCTGCAATGACACACAAAATTTTAGATGAAATAGACTAATTTCAGACTACAACCGTTCGAAGCATCTTGATAATCCACACCCCCAACTCTGCCAGGCCATGCCCCCTCCCACTCCGTAGGCAACGGGGATTGAAAAAAATCAGCTGCAGGGGTGGGAGGGTGAATTTCTCTCTGCAATGACACACAAAAATCGTAGATGAAATTGACTAATTTTAGACTACGACCATTCAGTACTAATAAAAGATGTTTTTTTCCACTGCTACCCATTGCGGGTCCCCATAAATTACCATGTCATCGACCTGTAATTCATGCCACTCTGACCCCCGCCCCAGATCTCGCGAAACCACGCTCCGACTCTGTCAGGCCACGCCCCCTCCCAATCCGCAGCCAACGGGGATTGAAAAAATGAAGGTAAAAATCAACTTCTGTCAGCTGCAGGGGCGGGAGGGAGGTTGGATTTCTTTCTGCAACAACATACAGAAACATTAAATGAAATAGATTAAATATACCCGTGCAAAGCAATGTTTTCTTCCACTGTTACCCATGGCGTGTCCTCATAAATTACCATGGCATCGACCTGTAATTCTGGCCACCATCAAAAGAAGGACTTAAAACCCTGCCCTAGGTCTTTCAATGTCACGCCCCCGACTCAGTCAGGCCATGACCCCTCCCACTCCGCAGCCAATGGAGATTGAACAATTGAAGGTAAAAATCAACATCTGTCAGCTGCAGGGATGGGAGGGAGGATGACTTTCTCTCTGCAACGACACACAGAAACATTAAATGAAATAGATGAAATATACCCAGGCGAAGCCAGGTCTTTCTGCTAGTATTACATAAAAATAAAAGAATTACATAAAAAAAACATAATTGCAGTTTTATGGTATCCTGTGTTTAGAATATATTCAGGAGAATTTTAATACAATGAAATGAATAAAAAATGAGAGATGAATGACAGTATTCCCATATGTCGCTTTTGTTTCCCTTGTTTCAGTATTGATCTTATGTAAGGGAATAAATATTTTGTACATCTTGTCCTCTGATTTTCCAAGTACTTTAGGTGGTACAAGTAGTGATGGACATCATGATGTTCTGTGGGTCTCTCCATTGTTTCCAATGGTCTTTCATGTAAGAGTAAAGGATTCAGTATGTTTTGGTTAATGATTAGACTATACTCATATTTTATGAGGTTAATTGGAATAATTTGTGTCCCTTACTCTATAGATTTTCAGTTGCTGAGGATGGTGTAGGGAATAGTTATTCTAGGAGTCTCTCCATTGTTTCCAGTGGCCTTTCCTGTAGGATGAGAAACTCTAATATATTATGGTGCCTATTGGGATTGGTAAGTATTAGGGATGATGGTAATATCCTAAGAATAATAGTAATGTCCTAGTTGATAATTAAATTATATTTTTCATCTTTATTAATGGTTAAATTGTATTCTTTTTCTACTCTTTTTTCTAGGTTTTGATTGGTGTCGGGGGCGAGGGCCTCACAGGGAGAGGAGATCGAGGTGCTGGATACAGCCTGACCTCAATGTCCCGTCCCCGCTGGGCACTCGCCCCATATCTACCGTGTATTCATAAGAATCCAAACAGCTCCATCTCTGCTTTGAGACCTTTTGGAATCAATGTATTGAGCTCATATATCTTCCTAGATTCTGCTCTGGACATGTTCAAGATGTGATTTCCTCCTCTCCAATGCTTTGGAATTATTTATATGGTTGCATAGGTGAGTACTGAAGGGTCCTTATTGTGGTATTCCTTAAAATGCTGTGAAAGGGTATGTTGTTCATATCGGCATCAGGACTAGTTTGGATCCCATCATTTTAACTCCTTAGATGCTATGGTCAATAGGGCCCATGGAATTAAAGATGTTTGACTAAGGGAGGGGAATCCTTCTGTCTGGTCATTGGCACCTATCATTAGAATCATGTCTATATGAACATTAGAGATTTGTGAATTTCTTTAAATTCGATTTGGATTTGACCCAAATCATTTCAAGCCAGATTGAAAGTGCCCTGAAAAGGCGTCAATGGAATTCTGGTTTCTTTCTCTCTGTCTCTCTCTCTCCAGTTCCAGTATCTATTGGGCATACAGATTTATGGTTACAGTTTGAGGGCACGCTGCTTAATGGATACAGTTTCTGTTTAGCTCTCACAAGAACTCAGGACCATTGTCTCTCTCTCGCTCTTGGTCTCTGGTCACAGTTAAAGGAAAATACTGATGACTTCCAAATGGCCATGGTTCATAAACACACCGTAAGTGGTCTAAAACCACATGCAGGATACATAGAGCCTTTTCTGTTCAAGGATAACTTTCCCAGGAGACCCAGGTAAAGCAGCAGTTAAGTGAAGGATATTAGAAACGGTACACAAACCACTCAGCAGGGTTTTCAGGATCACTACTTTTTCCGTGATTAATGCTCTATCTCTCAAAACTGTTCTGATTCCCTAGAAAAGTCTCTCTCAGTACTTTTTGAAAAGTCAAGATTAATTTCTGAATTTTAGAAGAAACAAGCACATCTCTAGTTATCTAACAAGTCACATTTGAAAAGCAATTTATGTGTGTCTGACCTCAGTAGATGTAAATACTAGTGATGACCGAGCACCCCGATGCTCAGGTGCTCGGCCAAACACTAGGTGATGCTCGAGTTCTCGGCCGAGCATCCGAGTATAATGGAAGTCTATGGGAGAAGACCAGGCACCCCCTGTTCTGTAGAGGGGAGGGTGTCTGGTTGATAGGGAAACGTGAGAAAATGGTGGAAACACCACTGAAATGGTTAGGGAACAGCACGGGGAGGATGTCTGGATGCATCTTGGACTCCAAAGTCGCTGATATTCACGATTATCTCCGACTATTACGCCACTTTTACGGAATGACAAAAATACCCCCCCCCCCAAACCCAAGATAACATCGATTTTACAGGTAATATTGTTAGGAAACATATATTTATTTGTATGTTAAGTGCTGCCAAAAATTACACGGATGAGGCACTCTGATACAACCGGTATATCACATAAAAGAGGGCCTCATTCACATTGTGGTATAATTGTGGGACTCCTACACTCATAAAGCCTATGCACAAAGTGAAAGGGCTGCCAGAAATTACAAGGAACAGGCACTCCAACACCCCCTTTATTACACATAAAGGAGTGCATCAGACACACCCTTAAAAAATTTGGATTGATGGCCTGCTGCTGATACTCAAAAACAATAGGGGTGACGTGCTGCTGCTTAGCTGACCGTGTAAAAAATTATGGGTAACATGCAGCAGAGCTGACCGTGTAAAAAAGTATGTTTTACATGCAGCACAGCTGAACGTGTTAAAAATTATGGTTGACATGCAGCAGAGCTGACAGTGTAAAAAATGATGGGAGACATGCAGCAGAGCTAAACGTGTTAAAAATTATGGTTGACATGCAGCATAGCTGACCGTGTAAAAAAAATTACGGTTGACATGCAACAGAGCTGAGTGTATAAAAAATTATGGCTGACATGCAGCAGAGCTGAATGTGTTAAAAATTATGGGTGAAATGCAGCAGAGTTGACCGTGTAAAAAATTATGGCTGACATGCAGCAGAGCTGAACATGTAAAAAAATTATGGTTGACATGCAGCAGAGCTGAACGTGTTCAAAATTATGGTTGACATGCAGCAGAGCTGAACGTGTTAAAAATTATGGTTGACATGCAGCAGAGCTGACCATGTAAAAAAAAATATGGGTGACATGCTGCTGCTGAGCTGACCATCGAAAAAAAATTATGGTTGACAGGCTGCTGCTGAGCTGACCGTCAAAAAAATTGTGGGTGACATGCTGCTGCTGCGCAGACCATCGAAAAGATTATGGTTAAGGCACAGAGGGATCGCTGAGGACGTTGACACGGTTAGCTAGGTACTCCTTCACTATCTTCCAAAATTTTTCACTCCTTGTGACACTACGGAACTTATCAGAGACTTTTCCACATGTAGAGCGTCCGCCTTTATTGTGAGCAGTCAGCTTTTAGCACACAGAAGTGGCATGGTTATGCTGATAATTGCATTATCGCCGCTCACCATCTGTGTAGATTCATCAAAGTTGCGTAAAACCTCACAGAGGTCAGACATCATTGCCCACTCGTCGCTTATGAAGAGCGGAAGCTGACTGAAAAGGCGCCGACCGTGTTGCAGCTGGTATTCCACCACAATCAAACACTGACAAATGTAAGGTTATGCATATGGGAAGGAATAATGCAAGTCACCAGTACATACTAAATGGTAAAACATTGGGTAACTCTGACATGGAAAAGGACTTAGGAATTTTAGTGAACAGCAAACTAAGCTGCAGAAACCAGTGTCAGACAGCTGCTGCCAAGGCCAATAAGATAATGGGTTTCATCAAAAGGGGCATAGATGCCCGTGATGAGAACATAGTCCTGCCACTTTACAATTCACTAGTCAGACCGCACATGGAGTACTGTGTACAGTTCTGGGCTCCTGTGAACAAGGCAGACATAGCAGAGCTGGAGAGGGTTCAGAGGAGGGCAACTAAAGTCATAGCTGGAATGGGTGGACTACAGTACCCAGAAAGATTATCAAAATTAGGGTTATTCACTTTAGAAAAAAGACGACTGAAGGGAGATTTAATACCTATGTATAAATATATCAGGTGTCAGTACAGAGATCTCTCCCATGATCTTTTTATCCCAAGGAATGTGACCATGACGAGGGGACATCCTCTGCGCCTGGAGGAAAGAAGGTTTGTTCACAAAAATAGAAGAGGATTCTTTACGGTAAGAGCAGTGAGACTATGGAACTCTCTGCCTGAGGAGGTGGTGATGGTAAGTTCACTAAAAGAGTTCAAGAGGGGCCTGGATATATAGTTATAGTTACTAGATATGGGTTGTTGTTGATCCAGGGAGTAATTCTGATTGCCTGATTGGAGTCGGGAAGGAATTTTTTCCCCTAAAGTGAGGAAAATTGGCTTCTACCGCACAGGGGTTTTTTGCCTTCCTCTGGATCAACTTGTAGGAAAACAGGTCGAACTGGACGGACAGATGTCTTTTTTTCGGCCTTATAAACTATGTTACTATGTTAATCCTTGGCGTGGGTAGCACCTGTGCCATCCCAGAGTACAACTCGCTCACAGCCTCCACAACATTCACCCAGTGTGCCGTCAGGGAAATGTAGCGTCCCTGGCCACAAGCGCTTGTCCATGTGTTAGTTGTTACGTGGACCTTTCCAGTAACTGTGTTGGTCAGGGCATGGGTTATGTTTCTGGACACATGCTGGTGTAAGGCGGGGACGGCATACCGGGAAAAATAGTGGCGGCTGGGGACTGTGTAAGGAGGGACAACTGCCGCCATCAGGCTGCAAAAAGCCTCGGTGTCCACCAGCCTAAACGGCAACAATTCCAGGGCCAGCAATTTGGAAAGTTGCACTTTCAGTTTAGTGCTATGGCCTGTGGGTGGGTGGCAGGGTATTTGTGCTTGCTTTCAAATGCCTGAGGTAAGGACATTTGAACACTGCGCTGGGACACTGTAGTGGACATGCTGGCTGATGGTTCTCATGACGGTCCAGGTGCAGGGCAGGAGGCATCTGGGCCTGCGTCTTGGACAGCAGGTAACAGAGGGGAAGAGGAGGCAATGGTGTGACCTGCAGACACAGATCGTGGACCCAGATGTTCGGCCCACCTTTTAGGGTGCTTTACTGACATGTGGCAGATCATGCTGGTGGTGGTCAGGTTGCTGGTGTTTACGCCCCTGCTCATCTTGGTAAGGCACAGGTTGCAAATTACAATCCGTTTATCGTCAGCACTTTCCTCAAAAAAAGTCACACTACAGAACACCTAACCCTTGGCCAGGGAGATTGCCGCAAAGGGCTGCTCCGGGGAACAGTTGCGGGCCTGGTTGTCATGGCCTACTTTCTCCCTTTTTCCACCCCACTGCCTCTTCCAGCCTGTTGCGGTGCTGCGGATCCCTCCCCCTCTGTACTGCTTTCCTCGCTCAGCTTGCCACCTTCCCAGGTTGGGTCAGCTATTTCATCGTCCACCACCTCCTCTTCCACATCCTCACTCTGATCCTCCTCCTGACATGGTGAACTAACAAGAAACTGACTTAACTGCGTCTCATCCTCATCCACAACCTCTTGAGACACTAATTGCCTTTGAATTAATGGCAACTGTGTCTCATCATCATCATGCACCTCGTGAGACGCTAGTTGCCGGTCCCCACCGTCATCGTCCTCAGACTGTGTTTGCTCAATAGGTTGAGAATCAGGGCACAATATCTTTTTATGTCCCACTTCAAGCAGCCTTGGCGAGAGGCTCGAGCCAAGGAACGGTGATGAAAAAAGCTCCTCGGAATATCCGAATGTGGGTTTAGTTTGTTGCCCAGACTCTGCATGGTGGGAGGAAGGAGGATTAGGGTGAGGATGCAGTTGCCCAAACTCTTGTCTACTGAGACTGGACTTTGTGGAAGAGAGGGTGGTGCTTAACCGACTGGAAGCATTATCAGCTGAAATCCTACCGACTAACTGCTCGCACTGGTGTGGCGACAAGAGTTGTGTCTTACGCAGCCCTGCAAACTGTGACATGAAGCTAGGAGTTTTGGATGACTTTGTTTCTTGGGCTCTGCCACCAGGCACAGTTTCACCATGCCCAGAGCCATGACCTCTGCGCTCACCAGCAGCAGCACTCCCACTTCCCCGTCCCTTACTGCTCACCTTGCACATATTATGTAGTATATATGCAACTTTGTCACAAGTACAATAGTGCAGATTTTTATTAAGTGTAAGATCAGATTTTCACCGAATGTCAAATATTTAGAATGCGCAAACGTTATAGAGCAGCCACAAACGAGGAACAAAGGTCTAAATTAACGGTTGAAAAAATGCCAACAGATGTCAGGTATATAGACTTTTGAAGGGTTCTAATACACACACTGTGCACGTGCTGGTAGTGTAAGGCACACTTGCGTTCATTTTGCCCCAAAAGAAAAAAAAATGCAGCCAGATATAACAATGGACTTTTGTGCCTTTTGAACCGAAATACTAGGCATGCCTAGCCAAATCCTATCCCTACAGTATAAGTCCCTCGTTGCGCAAGTTAAACTGCAGATGCAAGTGAGGAACTGCGGCCTAAATTATCTGTAGAAAAAATACCAACAGATGTCAGGTATACAGACTTTTAAAAGGTTCTAATACACACGCTGTGCACGTAGTGGTAGTGTCAGGCACACTTGGGTTCTTTTTGCCCCAAAAGAAAAAAAAATGCAGCCAGATTTACCAATGGACTTTTGTGTCTTTTGAACAGAACTACTAGCCCTACCTAGCCAAATCTTATCCCTACTGTCACGCGCAGGTGTGTGGGGGGGAACCAAACCAAGCATAGGATGGAAAGGAGATTAGGCCTAGAAACTAAGGAAGGAAGATGGACACCTCCTACAGGAAACCCTGGCTCAAATCCTGTCTATCTACCAGTATGTAGAAAGCAAATCACGCACTCTCTTATGTATGCTTGCAGTTAGGTTTATTATGAATAAGGTCACATTGGACTTAGGACAGTTGTATTACAGCTCTTCATGTCGGAACTTTCCCTAGGTTTTTAACCCACTCAACATAATATGACCAAAGAAGAATCTACAGCTCTTCAACAACTTAAAACTAATTATCAAATCATAATCAAACCAGCCTATAAAGGCGGTGCTATAGTCATCATGGACAAAAATGATTATACTAAGGAAATTCGGCGACAACTTGCAGACACAGACACGTATACCAAACTAAACTCAGACCCAACACCCACAATACGACACAAAATTCAAAACATACTAGATAAATTCCTCACCAACCAAACCATTGGCAAGAAGACCTATGATTACTTGATTAATCCATACCCCATTACTCCAGTTTTCTACATACCCCCCAAAATTCACAAATCCCTCAGTAATCCGCCAGGCAGGCCAATCGTTGCTTCTACTGACTCCATCCTTGCCCCATTATCCAAATTTCTAGAGAAAGTTCTTACCCCTCTCACACAACAAGCCAGGTCTTTTCTCCTTGACACAGGACACTTCCTCAATATCCTTAAACAACTACCTACACTACCCCCCAACAGTCTTCTAGTTACCCTCGACATAAACAGCCTCTATACGTCTATAACACACCATCTGGGCATTGAAGCAACCCACCAGTGTCTACTTGAGGCCAACATACTTTCTAAAGATTCCATAGATTTCTACCTAGAACTCCTTACACTGGTACTCACTGAAATTATTTTTCTATTTGAGGACACCTATTACGCCCAGAAACGAGGGACCGCCATGGGGGCCCATGTGGCTCTGCCTTATGCAAACACATACATGGTGTAACAGGTTGAAAGGGTTAATCTACCAAGGGAGATATATTCCTAGGCACCTATTAAGAGGTGCAGGGCAATTAAAAGCAGAAAAGCACTGCTGGGAGTGTGTGTTGGGGGGGAAGAAGCCGCAGTGTGAAGACTGGTCTGCTGCTGGACAGACCTGATACTACAGAGGGGTGAGAGCTAACTCCTGCAAAGTGCTGGACTGTATGTGATGCACATTGACTTCTTTCTGTTGATTGGAGCATTCCTTTTTGTTCTCTACTTTTTATATGCTGATGAAACAAGCTACTTTTGTGTTTATTGGACTGTCTTGCTGAAAGAGAAATAAAGCGTCTAAGTCCTGCTTTACAAGAATACTGCGCTGAGAGTGTCTCTTTTGCCTAACCGCACCCCCAAACTGTTACATATGGTGGAGGATGTGGGCGACCTGTCTATGATCGTTCTTGGTTGCTAGGGGCAACGACAGAAGGGAAATCTTCCAAGAGCCAGCAGTAAATATATGTCCTGGGTGAAAGCTGCTACCCTGATTTCCAGACCATCATCCAACATGGAGGAGTTAATCCTTAAGATGGTACAGGCCAATGCGCAGCAACAACAGGCTCATGCTGAGGCCATGCAGGCCCAACAGCAAACTAACAACCTGCTCATGCAGCAACTGGCAGCATTACAACTAACTGGGACTGTCCAACAGGCCTCCTCTCAGACCGTTGCCCAGAGCAACCCCAAGAAAGTGGTCCAGAGGGCAATGCAACGGATGGTGGAAGGAGAGGATGTCGAGGCCTACCTTTCCCTGTTTGAACGCACTGCAGAAAGGGAACATTTGCCGGAGACTCGGGCTGAAGTCCTGGCTCCGTTAATAGCAGGTGAGCCGCTTAAAGCTTATTGTGACTTGTCTGTAGAAAATGCAAAATACTATGTATTGCTTAAAGCAGAGATACTGGCACGGCTGGGTGTTTCTTTGATGGTTTGTGCTCAAAGGGTACACCAGTGGCGATATGATGCCAATAAGCCTCCCAGGTCCCAGGTGCATGACCTGATGAATCTGATAAATAAATGGCTTGAACCAGAGAGGTTGTCTCCACGGGAGGTGGTGGATCGGATCATCATTGAACGCCTGTTTTGCGCACTCTCCAGGGATTTACAATACTGGGTGATGCAAGCTGATTCCCAGACCGCTGAGCAAATGATCTCTGCCCTTGAAAGACATACAGTGACGGAGAGACTGAGAAAAAGGCAGAATTTTGCTTCGCACAGAAGTATACTCGGGTGCCCCCAGTACTAGGGAGCCTACGGGGGAATCCTAGGAGTCCAAGGTTTGCTGCGCCTCAAGTTTTTCCGTCCTATCCATACCCACAGCTCCTCCCATTCCAACACCTTCCTAAACTTCGCTACTGGAGATGTCATGAAGTTGGGCATATTGTGGCCCAATGCCCAGAAGCTGAGGAACCCATGGACTGTACTATGGCAAGGCGCCAGTCACTGTTTGTCCACTCGGTGTGCATGGCCATGGCACCAGACCAAAGGCGTATTTGTGAATTGTTGGTGAATGGCCAGCAGGTGGTAGCCCTTCTTGACACAGGCAGCGTGGTCACCTTACTCCGAGCTACCATTCCCCATAAGGTTGTGAACCACCCCAAAAAAAATTGGTGGTACAGTGTGTACATGGAGACACAAAAGAGTACCCCGTGACGCAGGTCTCTGTGGAAACCTCTAATGGGACAGTTACCTGCGAGGTGGGGGTTGTACCTGGGTGATACATGAACTTATTCTTGGCTGTGTCTTTCCATCATTCTGGCTACTGTGGGAAAAGATACTCACAGAAAAGGAAAAACCTTCATGTAAGAAAGATCTGTCTGTTTCCTTAAATAATGATGATAATGTTATTGCTGATAGTATTGAGAATAAGGTGTTTCCCTTTTGTGTCTTAACGGGTGATGAGCCTGAGGGTTCTCTCTCTGAGCAGGAAATCCCTGACTTGGGAATTCCTAGGACAAATTTTGGCCCTGCTCAGGTAAGAGACCCAAGTCTAACCAAAGTATTTGAAAATGTAAAAATTGTGAATGGTGTAAGGTGACCATGTGTGATCACAGCATCAGAAGGCCCTAGAAGACGCCGCCGATGGTGGTAAGTAGCGGCGAGTCTCTGCTGTTAGAAACAGCAAAGACTTGCCGGCCATGGCGCCCGCCGCACTCGCGAGCGGGCGTCATGTCCCCGCACCGCACCAGCGCCGTACATGTACGGCGCTGGTCGGGAAGGGGTTAAGCAAGGTTCAGAATGTGATCAACTCCCTCAGAAAAGCAGGATTCACAGCTAATCCTGAAAAATGTGCCATAGGCTTAGAGGAAGCCAAGTATCTTGGATATATCGTGGGCAGAGGAGTGATTAAACCCCAATTAAACAAGATTGAGGCAATTCAAAAGTAGCCGCGTCCCACTTAAAAAAAACAGGTGAAAACATTTTTGGGCATTGTGGGCTACTATCTGCGGTTTGTACAAAATTTTGCCACCCTTGCAGCACCACTTACTGACCTAACTAAAGGGCCTAGGCCTACTGCAGTACACTGCACTCCTGACTTAGAAAAAACCTTCACAATATTAAAATCGGCCTTGTGTCAGCAACCGGTTCCGATAGCTCCCGATTTTAAGAAAGAGTTTATTGTTCAGACCGATGCTTCAGATGTAGGACTGGGTGCAGTGTTGTCACAGGTGGTGAGCGGAGAAGAACATCCCGTAATTTACAGAGTAGAAAGCTGTCACCAGCAGAGAGAAATTACTCTATTGTTGAGAAGGAGTGTCTAGCCATAAAATGGGCATTAGATGCCCTTAGGTACTATTTGGTAGGTAGGCCATTTAGGCTGGTCTCAGACCATGCCCCCCTCACTTGGATGGCCCAAAATAAGGACCGCAATGCCTGAATAACAAGGTGGTTCCTAGCTCTGCAGGAGTATAAATTTAAAGTAGAACACAGCTGGGAGAGAACATCAGAATGCGGATGCCCTCTCAAGGATACACTGCCTGTTAGGAGTAAGTGTCCAGACCTGCGGCCTGGAGCAAAGGGGGGGATATGTAACAGGTTGAAGGGGTTAATATACCAAGGGAGATATATTCCTAGGCGCCTATTAAGAGGTTAACATAGTGACTTCCCTCCACACAGGTGCAGGGCAATTAAAAGCAGAAAAGCACTGCTGGGAGTGTGTGTTGGGGGGGAAGAAGCCGCAGTGTGAAGAAGCCGCAGTGTGAAGACTGGTCTGCTGCTGGACAGACCTGATACTACAGAGGGGTGAGAGCTAACTCCTGCAAAGTGCTGGACTGTATGTGATGCACATTGGCTTCTTTCTGTTGATTGAAGCATTCCTTTTTGTTCTATACTTTTTATATGCTGATGAAACAAGCTACTTTTGTGTTTATTGGACTGTCTTGCTGAAAGAGAAATAAAGCGTCTAAGTCCTGCTTTACAATAATACTGCGCTGAGAGTGTCTCTTTTGCCTAACCACACCCCCAAAACTGCTACAATGGCTTATTTCGAAACATCTTACATTTACAATAATCATCTTTTCCAACAATTTGCGTTATGTTGGCACCGTTATATTGACAACATTTTCTGCATTTGGACAGGTCCCATACCCACACTCACACAATTCGTGGATTACATCAACCAGATACGTCCAGAACTCCAATTCACACTACAATTTGACAGTACTTCCATTAATTTTCTCGACACCCTCATATTACAAGACACCAATGGTAACTTGTCAACCGATTTATTCACCAAACCCACAGATAAGAATGGCCTCCTTCACTTTACCAGCTGTCATCCCAAGAACACTAAAACATTTTTACCCAAGTCACAGTTCACACGTGTACTACGCATAGTCTCCGATCCAGAAAAACGTAACAGTCAGTTGTCCAAAATGAAGGACAAATTCCGCAATAGAGGCTATCCTGAACATACCCTTACTACTGATTACAGATCCAAGACATCTCCCCTTGAAACCCCAAAAAGGGTTCCATTTGTACACACTTGTCATCCAGTCATTCCCAAAATTCAACAGATCATACGCAAACACTGGCCTCTACTCAACAGAACCTATCCCCAAATCTCTGAATTTCAGCGACCTGTCCACATGTGTCTCAAGAGACCCAGGAATATCAGAGACCATCTTGTCAAAGCTGACATTGGTAGTCAGAAGAAAATATCTCAACAGACATTTCTTAGCACTAAGAGATGGGGTACTTTCCCTTGTTTACGCTGCTCTTGTTGCAATAATATATCTAAGGGCAATATCATATATCATCCACACACAGGTCGCCCCTTCTTCATAAGGGATTTCTTTACATGCGACTCCAGGTTTGTTGTCTACCTGATAAAATGCCCTTGCGGACTCATATATGTGGGCGAGACGACACAAAACATTCGGGACAGAATCACTCATCATAAATCAACGATTAGATGTAAAAAAAACTTGGGTACCTCTTCCCAACCATTTCAAAAAAACAGGCCATAACGTGGCTCAGCTTAAGTTCCAGGTGATAGAACAGGTGATAAGACCAAGAAGAGGAGGTAACCACATTGGACTA
The DNA here is from genome assembly GCA_900303285.1 of Rhinella marina. Classification (NCBI taxonomy): domain Eukaryota; kingdom Metazoa; phylum Chordata; class Amphibia; order Anura; family Bufonidae; genus Rhinella; species Rhinella marina. The sequence goes on from ONZH01015782.1 coordinate 32,555, forward strand.
CTGAAAAAGAGAGAATCATATTGGATTCATACTCTCAATACTCTCCATCCCAATGGCCTCAATCGGGAATATGATGTGTTCCCTACTTAGGATGTCATTAAGAATGTCTCTAATCTATACCGCAATTTTGTACATGTTTATTAATTTTATTCTCTTTTTCTTCTCTCCCCAGACACGTTGACAAATCTACAACTAGAAAAGGTAGTATCAGGTCCCGGGTCATGACTTTTTTCCCTATATTCCCTCTTTTATCACGCATTCTGAGTTTGCATTAATGCATATATATACATATATAGGTGTACATATACCATGTGCATATTATATATGTATATACTTTATCTCCTCTCCCTTTACTATCATCTACCCCATATACCACTTACACTTTACACATCTCATTTGTTATTCCTTTCTTGTTTTCAATTTTTACTTTCTAACTTTTTCTAACACTTCACATATATCCTAGTAGCGGATTTTTTACATTACCCTCTATATTTACATTTTTCTCCATAGTCCCACGTTCTCCTTACCAGCCTATACATTTAGAACTTCACACCAAGTCAAACATGGCGACTTTTTCGTCTTTTACTACTGCGCATGCGCCACCTCTTCCAATATGGCGCCCACACTCCTCTACCTCCATACGCATGCGTGCCCTCTCCCAAGATGGCCGCCGCCACCCTTCCGGCAATAGCGCGCGAGACGCGCATTGCCCGGAAATCCACACACATAACAGCATTTAAGACGCTTCCGCTCCACCGCGAGCACAGCTCTGCATCACGCTACTACACTACAAGCTTCAGACTACTGCCACCCTGGTGAGTCCTTACTTACTTTACCTCGCTTCTTCTTTCATGTAACTCGCCTCTTCCAGCATGACCCGCCCCCTGCTCCCCATATATACATGTACCTAGCGATAATTCAGTGCCTCAACACTCTATCGATAACCTCTTAGGGTTGTTATTTCTACATAGACGTTCTGTATATTTTCTAAGTATATTTTCTTTCATAATACCCTACTACGTTTTGTATATATATCTAGCTTATATTTCTTACACTAGGATGTCCCCTTAACAACTAGTATATTGTGGATAACACACCTCTATGTTATTCTAAACTATAAAATATAATTTTCATTACAGCGTCAGATTGAGAAAGGTCATCCTGACCGAAACGTCTCATCAAATACGCAAGTCCTATGTATCATATTAAGTCTTTTGACAAGCGCTAAAGAGCTGTAATACAACTGTCCTAAGTCCAATGTGACCTTATTCATAATAAACCTAACTGCAAGCATACATAAGAGAGTGCGTGATTTGCTTTCTACATATCAAGTGGAATGTAAATTCTGTATATCACAGCACCTCCACCCTACCTCAGGAGTGCACTATCTTTTAGCTATATATCTACCAGTATGAACAGGCCTCAAAGGTAGGCAAGTTCATACACAGGAACCTAAACACCGAACTGACCCTATAGGACCCTGGAAACTAATGACAGGAATGAGTTTACCTGTTCCTCCAAAAGGAACAACGAACAGGAGTCTCCCTAAGGCCTAATAACAAAACAAATGGAGGGAGAAGGAAACTTATCTTTCAATGAAGAAATGGAGGCTCCAGGATCTCAGCTGAAACCAAACTGCTGATCACCACCACAACACTAAAGCTATAAACCGCAAGGAATAGTGGAAGAAGAAGCAATAAATAGGGGAGGGACAATTACCACACCAGGAACACCTGAGGGAAAAGGGTGTAGTAAAAACCAACAACAAAAAGGGAAAACATGTCAGATTACACCACGTGTTGCCAATCTGGCAGACCTCCTGTTATCTGTCATAGGAATGTCTGTGACAGTACCCAACCTTCTACGGGTGTCCTCCGGGCATCCCGGACCAACTTTGTCCGGATGAGACCTGTGAAAAGCTTTCACCAAACGACTGGCATTCACGTCAGATTCCGCTACCCACGTCCTCTCCTCTGGTCCATAACCCTTCCAGTGAACAAGATATTGAAGAGTTCTACGAAGAACTCGAGAGTCAATAATCTTGGCGATCTGGAATTCCAAACTGCCGTCCACCATGACAGGCGCGGGTGGCAAGGGAGATGGCTCCAAAGGTTCAACATATCTCTTTAACAAAGATCTGTGAAATACATTATGACTTTTCAGGGCCTGAGGAAGTTCAAGACAAAATGCTACAGGATTAATAATGGCAGTGATCTTATATGGACCAATAAATCTTGGACCCAACTTCCAAGAAGGAACTTTCAACTTAATGTTTCTTGTGGACAGCCACACAGAATCACCCACTCTTAGGTCCGGACCATTCATACGTTTCCTGTCAGCCACACATTTGTACTTGTTGCCCATATTTAACAAGTTACTTTAAATTTTCCGCCATATAGATGACAATGATGATGAAAAACGTTCTTCCTCAGGGATACCAGAGGTATCTAAACCAGAAAAAGTGCCAAACTGCGGGTGAAACCCGTATGCACCAAAAAACGGCGACTTGCCAGTGGACTCCTGTCTACGATTGTTTATGGCAAACTCCGCCAGAGACAAAATCGAGGACCACTCCTCCTGATTCTCAGAGACAAAACATCTCAAGTAAGTCTCCAGACTCTGATTAGTACGCTCTGTCTGTCCATTCGTCTGAGGGTGAAAAGCAGAGGAAAAAGACAGTTGTACCCTGAGCTGAGTACAGAACGCCCTCCAGGATCTAGACACAAACTGACTCCCACAATCAGAGACCACGTCAGTGGGAATGCCATGAAGTTTCACAATGCCGACACATAGTTTCACAGGCCGACACATAGTCCTCAACACATTTACGCAGCCCTGGCCACCAGAATCTACCAGAGATGAGGTCAACAGTGGACCTACTCCCAGGGTGTCCCGCAAGCACTATACAGTGATGTTCCTCAAACACCTAATGACACATTTCAGATGGAACAAACAATTTCCCAGGGCGGCAAAACTTTTGGTAATAGTTGGTGAACCCCAAAAACCGCATAAGAGCCTTCAAATTTTCAGGTCGATCCCAGTCCAATACAGCACGGACTTTCTCTGGATCCATTTGAAAACCTGAAGATGACAGCGGGGTATCCTAAGAATTGCCCCTCTTGTACAGCAAAAACACATTTCTCTAATTTTCCGTACAATTTGTTATCTCTTAAGATCTGCAACACCTGTCTAATGTGATCCTGATGTGTCACCATATCTGGTGAATAGATTAGTATGTCATCCAAATACACGACTACAAACCTCCCCACAAGGTGATGAAAAATGTCATTAACAAAATGCTGGAAGACAGCAGGAGCATTGGTCAACGCAAAAGGCATGACCAGGTTCTCAAAGTGGCCCTCAGGAGTGTTAAAAGCCATCTTGCATTCATCCCCTTTCTTGATCCTGACCAGATTATATGCCTCCCTTAAATCCAACTTGGGAACACCTTGGCATCAACAATCTGGTTAAACAAATTGGGAATCAAAGGAAGGGGGTAAGGATCACGGACAGTAATCCGATTGAGTTCACGGAAATCCAGACATGGCCTAAGAGTTCCGTCCTTTTTTTTTAAAAAGAAAAACCCAGCTGCCACTGGAGATTTGGAAGGTCTTATGTGTCCTTTAGCCAAACTCTCAGCAATATATTCTTTCATGGCCGTTCTCTCAGGTCCAGAAAGATTATACAGCCTAGATTTGGGCAATTTTGCTCCGGGGATAAGATTGATAGGACAATCATATTCCCGATGTGGGGGTAAATCCTGACATCCACCTTCAAAAAATACATCATCAAAATCAGATATAGAATCGGGAAGTGTCTTAGGGGTTAACGCAGAAAAAGATGTATTAAGACAATTGTCAACGCAATAATCACCCCAATCCAGAATCTGTCTATTATGCCAATCGATGGTTGGATTGTGTTTGCTTAACCATGGTAAAACCCAGCACCACAGGAGCAGGAAGACCTTCCAACTAGGGATGAGCGAACCGAACCGTAACGAACCAGATTCGCTACGAACTTTCCCAAAAGTTCGGTTCGTCACCGAACCGAATTTTGAGAAAGTTCATAACGAATCTGGTTAGAATAATGGCGACGCAAAATATACGCATATTTATTGAGAATGTACGCTAATGCGTACGCTAATGCGTTAGAATTCATAAAATGCGTACACATTAGCGAACATTCTCAAATATGCGTATATTTAGGGTATGGAATATGTCGTATTCCTTGCCCTAAATATACGCATATTTGAGAATGTTCACTAATGTGTACACGCATTAGCGTACGCATTAGTGTACATTCTCAAATATGCGTATATTTTGTGTCGCCGTTATTTTGAGCGAACCGAACTGTAAGAACCAGATTCTTAACGAATCTAGTAAAAAAAAAAACGGCGCCGCAAAACTGTACTTTTTTAACAGAATAGACCAGGATACAAGGGATTATTACTCCTATAATCCCTTGTATCCTGGTTTTCTGTGAAAAAAAAGATGTGTGATGTCACCCACACAGACCAGGAAGTGCCTGAGCGCGCCGACATTTTGTCAGTGCGTCTTCAGACATCCAAGAGAAAGGAGCTCAATAGATAGAGAGGGAAAAGAGATAGATAGATAGATAGATAGATAGATAGATAGATAGATAGATAGATAGATAGATAGATAGATAGTCAAACAAGTAGATAGATACAGGGAGAGATAGAGAAGAAATAGAAAGGGTTAGCGAGAGAAGCAGGAGAGAGGAAGAGAAATCTAGATATAGAAGTTAAGGTGATAGAGAGGGAAAGAGGCTGAGAAAGCAAGAGATAGGTAGAGATAGGGAGAGGAAGTCATATAAATAAAAAAAATAGTGACATCTAGGGAGAGATAGGGTGAGAATAAAAAATAGTGAGAGAAAAGAGTCAGGACAGGTAGCATTCCTGTTCCGTGACCGTACACGCTACACGTTGCTGCTCAGCTGGGTGCCGTCAACCCCGTTTAGCCACAACAAAACCAGTTAAAAAAAAGCTCCAAAAAAAGTTATAAACATATTTAAAAAAAAATAAAAAAATAAAAAAAAAAGATTAAAAAAAGTTATAAAAAAAAAATAAAGTTTAAAAAAGTATAAAAAAATACAACATTAAATTTTCCCCCACACAATAAAAAAATGTCCAAGCGTCCTACTTCCAGCACTTCCCAGGCAAGGAGTGCAACAGGAGGTGAGGGTAGGAGAAGTGGCAGCACCAGGCCCGGTGGCAGCCGGGGTAACAGGCGTGGCAGCAGGATGCAGGTACCCCTGAACAACACAGCCAGCGGTTCTAGATTGGCTTACCCAATCCTCCAGTTCCATCGCCCAAAGCTCCCAAACGAGGAGTCAAGCATCCGCTGGATCATCTGACACCACCCTTACATGGGACGGTCAGCGAGAGTCCTCTGCCCCATCCCCTGTTATTAGAATACCACTCCCCTTTGGGGCACCTTCTGCCAGGGAACTCTTTGCAAACCTTGATCTGCCCTTGGAGTCTATACCACTTTTTAGTGATGAGGAGGAGGAGGAAGTCCACCAAAGTCAGCGGGTGGAACGTACTGAGACTTCCAGAGGAGGTGTTGGCTGTAAGCAGTCAACAGAGCCAGGGAGGGGCATCCAGTGCCACACCTGATATCCTGTCCCAGCCACCGGAGGAAAGTAGCAGTGGTCCTGACTTTGATGATGATGTCGCTGATCGGACGTGGTGCCCTCAAGCAGCATTATCCTCAGCATCATCGGTGGAGGAAATAGAGGTGCCACCAACACAGCAACATCCCACTATTGCAGCAAACCGAGGCACAAGAGGGAGGGGTAGAAGAGAAGCTACCAGGCAGAGATCACCCTCTCAAAGCCTTGGTCTGAGAGGGCACCCTCAGGCAGCAGTGGCAGTCAACAGCCAGCAAGACCCCCGTGGCTGTCAGCAAACCACGGTCCTCAGTCATCTGGCAGTTCCTTCCGCCTGGGGACAGATAAGCATATTGCTTTGTGCCTGCTGTGCAATGAGAGGGTCAGTCGTGGTAGGGGTGATAATCTCGGGACAACATCCATGAGAAAGCATATGGAAAGGCAACACCAACAGGCCTAGAAGAACTGTGACCCCAATACCACCTCCTGTCAGGATGCACCATACACTGCAGATCCCATCATGCAGCATCCTCTCACTGGAACTCAGGGCTCGTCAGCCTCAGTTGCCAGCAGCAGCACAGTGTCACTGCCATGGGTACACCGCTAATGAGGCAGCAATCCTGACTGAGTCCATGGGCAGACGTCAGGGTGTATTCCAGCAGCCAATCCCATGGCCCAGAAACTGAACGGACACCTGGTAAGCTGCTGGTGCTTCAGTCCCTGTCCTTCACCTCGTGGACTCCCAGCCTTTCAGGGATTTCATGGTGTGTGCGCACCCCAGATGGCGAGTCCCTAGCATCCACTACATCTCTGGAAAAGCTGTCCCATCACACTGCACAGTTATGTTCAGAAAAAGGTGGGTGACTCATTGGGACTCTCGGTGTCCAAGAGTGTGCACCTGCAGTGCTGATGTCTGGTCCTCAAATTAATGGCCAAGGGCAGTACATGTCTGTTACTGCCCATTGGGTCAACATCCTCCCAGAAGACCAATCAGGAAGTTGGCCCATTCTTGCACTAGTCACCTCCACGGTGCTTTAAGGGGCCAGCAGCGGGAAGCAGAAGTTCTGCCTCCACCACCTTGCAAACATCCGCCGCTTCTACTGCATTACAATCTGCCCTGGTGTCTTACCACTGATGTCAGGCCCGGCGCTCTCAGGCTGTCCTCCATTTGGTGAGCCTGGGTGAAAGGAGACACAGTGGGCAGGAGCTCCTCTGGACCATCAGGGAGGAGGTAAATCAATGGCTGACCCCGTGTCAACTAACGGTGGGAAGTGTGGTAGCAGACAATGGGAGGAACATTGTCTCTGCAGTGCAGCAGGGAGGGCTGAGTCATACACCTTGTATGGCAGATGTGATAAACCTCATAGTGCACAGGTTTCTTAGATCATTTCCTGCACTACAAGACCTTATGAGGATGTCACGCAAGTGTGCAAACACTTCAGCCACTC